>JAFVLL020029567.1:0-24471 GCA_021397915.2 Tor tambroides | reverse complement strand
CAGTTATCATCTCTTGATGCTAACAGTGCTACTGATATTTTCTGTTCCACTCTGACATCTTGTTTAGACACTTTCTGCCCCTTATCTTCCAGGCCTGCCCGTACCACCCCTTGGCTATCTGATGTTCTCCGCGAACATCGTTCTAAGCTCAGGGCTGCAGAAAGGGTATGGCGCAAATCACAAAATCCTACTGACCTTAATTTATATCGATCACTCCTCTCTGACTTCTCTGCTAATGTCTCCACTGCTAAAAGGACATACTATCACGACAAAATTAACAATTCACCTAACTCTCGCATGCTCTTTAAAACATTTTCCTCTCTCCTTTGTCCTCCTCCTCCCCCTCCTTCATCAACTCTAACAGCTGACGACTTTGCCACATTCTTCATTAATAAAATTACCAACCTCACTGCACAATTCTCCACACCTCAAACTGTCAAACACATCTTACCAGCAAACATACACTCATTCACATCCTTCTCCCCACTCTCTGAGGCAGAAGTCTCTAAACTCATCCTTTCCAGTCATCCTACTACTTGTCCGCTTGATCCTATTCCATCTGCTTCAAGCCATTTCTGCTGCAGTTGTACCTGCACTCACTCACATCATTAACACATCCCTTCACACTGGAGTTTTTCCCTCAGCTTTTAATATGCAAAGTTAGAAATAATATTAGCAGCAGGAAGTCAAATTATTGTTGCTAATATAGCAACGGCAGCAGGAAGTACTTTAGCAGCCTGAAATTTCAATGATAACGCATGGGGTAAGTAACTCCTTTAAAGTGAAATAGGCATTTTATTTCTTTGCTTTTTTTAACAGGGCTTACAGTAGATTTGTGAACTCTTCGAAGCGAAATAGGCATTATTTGATTGTGTTTGCTTGTTAATAAAGACGCTTATAGCAATTCTAAGTACTTTTGTGCAGCTGTAGCAGCAGTATGCATAGCTATTCAGATCGCTAGTTTAGTGATAGCAGCAGCACGCATGGCAAATTCAGACACAATGTTAGAAATATTAGCACCAGTCTGCATGGCAATCCAATTATTATTGTCACTAATATAGCAACGGCAGCAGAAAATACATTTAATTGCATGAAATTTCAGTGATAAGATAACTGGATGGTAGTGAAATTTTAGGTGAAATAGGCATTTTATTATTTTGCTATCCAATTCAACAGGGTTTACAGAACTCTTCAAAGCAAAATAAGCATTAATTGGTTGGTTTATTTAATAAAGGGGCAGTGGCAATTCTAATTACTTTTGTGCAGCATCATAGCTATTCAGATTGCAACATTAACAAATTTTATAGCATGCATAGCAAATTCAGATGCAAGGTTAGAAATAATAATTAGCAGCAGCATGCATAAGTCAAATTATTATTGTTGCTAATATAGCAGTGGCAGCAGAAAGCGCTTCAGTTGCATGAAATTTTAGTGATAACTCATGGGGGGTAAATTAACTCTTTAAAGTGCCAAAGGCATTTATTACTTTGCTTATGCAACAGGGCTACAGCAGGTTTCGCGCAGCAGCAGATTATGCTTAGAAAATTCTGATTAAATATTACAAACGCAATAGCTTGCGCAGTAAATTCCTATTACAACATTGTGAATATCATTAACAGCAACAGTACGTATATCAACGTACTGGCAGTATCGCTCTGCATACATTGCAGACAGCTTTACTTATCGTAACGGGTCTATTGATTTTGTCATGTTGTGCTGCTCAAGTCTGGCATAGACACTGTAAGAGTAAAACAGGCATTCGCTTAGCTACTTATATGCCTAATTAATGGAGCTCACAGCAGTTCTGTCCCTTTGCGCAGTAGCAGCAGTTTGCCAAGGCATTCAGTCATCGAGGTTTTTCGCAGCAGCATGCACAGCATTTACTGATTGATGTTAAGAGTGTACTTTCAGATATTTAAAAAGCTGTACAATTTTACAAACATACAGTGTATATATACAGTATATTACAGAGCATATATATATATATATATATATATAGGCCTAGTATATCAGTCTGGCAAGTAAACTAAAAAATTTATTAGCCAATGGCGATTCAATTGGCAAGGTGTCCGTAGAGGGTTGTGAATTTAAGCATATTATTGTGTAGCATCAGCATACATATTCAGTTGTTTTGTTTTCTTCTTCCAGCTTTGTTGGGGGGTTATTTTATATGCTATTTGTGCAGCAGCAGTATGTCTTGAATACTCACAGCACCTTATCGCCATATGCATTGGCAGTAGCAAGTTCCTGTACTTGGTTGCAGCAGCAGCAGCAATAATCTACAACTAAAGCAATTAACAACAGCAGCAGCAATTCAGCAGCAGCGTAGCAGATCTATTCCGCCAAGACCAAATACATTAACATTATCATATCCATCACCATGCTAAAATTTTCCGAATGTTGTCATGATTGAAATGTGTAGTTCAGTCATGAAACTCTAGATTGGCGCAGGCTGAAGGGTTGCAAACGTAACTGATGATATTCAGAGAGTTAAACGATTTGGCACAAGCTGATTCATGTTGCATATGCAGCCAATGAGCTCACAGCCTTGCATTTATATGGCTGGCTAGCATTCACCTGAGATTTTTGCAGCGCGATTTCAGAGTTTCACTGAAACCCTCCACATTCCCCAGCTCCACCTGTATAGATCTGCTACAGGTTGTTTTATATGCTATTTGTGCAGCAGCAGTATGTCTTGAATACTCACAGCACCTTATCACCATATGCATTGGCAGTAGCAAGTTCCTGTACTTGGTTGCAGCAGCAGCAGCAATAATCTACAACTAAAGCAATTAACAACAGCAGCAGCAATTCAGCAGCAGCGTAGCAGATCTATTCCGCCAAGACCAAATACATTAACATTATCATATCCATCACCATGCTAAAATGTTCTGAGAGTTGTCATGATTGAACTGCCTACAACAATGGAGAAGTCAATATTAGGCCGACTTGTTACTGCTTTTTTATATTTAGTAAAATTCTTTAAAAAAGATACTAGTAATACGTTGCCGCTGTGGATATTCCAAATCATAGCAACCAAAGCGTCTCAGCTGGAAAAACGCTGTGCCACCAAAGTGTTCTCAAGTGCCACCAGCTGGTCGTTTTAAGAAGAGCACCTGACATTTTTTTCAGCTGGCTAAAAACTCTTTGGTGGACATATTGATGAATATTTATTGTTAGGCATATGGCCTATTAGTCTTTTTTTGTATTTATGCAATATACTGGAGCCAATCCTGAGAAAGTAAACCAGAATATTCCACTGCATTCCTGGACACGCAGTTTGCGTATCTGTAATTCATAGGCGGGGATTATGCTAATTGTGAATGAGCGTGCACGAGCACCATGTTGACGAATGATTGGAATTCATTAACATACACGTTTAACTATCAAATCGGAAGTTTACGAAGCATTTGTGAATCCAGAGAAGAGTTTTCGGGAAGGTCTGTTTTATGTGCAAATTACTCAGAATTTATTCATATATTTACGCAAGTTTCATGAATGAGGCCTATTGGGTTTCCATGTTTTATAGAGACCTTCTATAGAAACAGTTATTTTTATACTGTATAAACTGTATATCCTGTCTCCTCTATGCCTAACTGTAAGCCTACCCCTAATCCTAACTGATGTATTTTAACAACATGATCTAGTATTTGAATGTATTTCATATTGACAGCATTATGCTAATTTTTAAAAAAGTTTGTGTTAAAACTAGGGCTGTCAGTCAATTAAAATGTTTTATCTAATTAATTACAGGGTGCTGCCAAATTAAATTTGGCTGTGAAAATACTGGGGGTATTTTTTAAAGATAATTGAATGCTGTTATTGTGTTAAATGTTCAGGCTACAACTGTCACGGTGCCACACGGAGAGATGAGGTGAGGACTCAAATGCTGGGGAATAATGATGGTTTATTGACAGAAAAGAAAACAAAAACAGAACATAAACTTCCTCGAGGGGAAAAACCAGGCAGGCAGGCAGGGAAACACAGACACAACGAGACACTCTGACGATCACGACGAAACAGCACGGGACTGCAAACACAAGGACATTATAAAGGGAGCAAATTAACAGGTTAACGAGACAAACACAGGTGATGTAACTCAAACAATGATTGATAACAAGAGGGCGGGGTCAGACAATAGACAGGAGAGCACATGGCACCAACACAACAACAAGCCATGTGCTCAACAGACAAGACATCTGGTGGCCATTCAGGGCACACCAACAGGACGTGACACTACCCTCCCGCGTATATTTCCAGATGCTCCACAGGAACTAGATAAAAAGTCAGTGAGGGAGGTGGGCCAAAGGTGAATCAGGGGAGGGCCAGGGCCAGGCCCATGTAGTGGCAGAGGACCTGGAGACAGAAGCCGAGCAGGAGGCCAAGGCGGATCCGGAGGAACAAACCAGGCCGGCTCTAGTGCTTCAGGAAGCCAAGGCGGGGCCAGAGGGACAGACCAGGCAGGCTCTAGTGCTTCAGGAAGCTGCGCGGGGCCGGAGGGACAGACCAGGCAGGCTCAAGTGCTTCGGTGCCAAGGCGGGGGCCGGAGGGACAGACCAGGCAGGCTCAGTGGCTTCAGGAAGCCAAGGCGGGGCCGCCGGAGGGGACAGACCAGGGCAGGCTCTAGTGCTTCAGGAAGCCAAGGCGGGGCCGGAGGGACAGACCAGGCAGGCTCAAGTGCTTCAGAAAGCCAAAAGCGGGGCCGGCCGCATGGACAGCCATATGGGTGGTGCCGGCAGGGCAAGGAACTTGAGCTTGGGCGGAGCCTGCAGGACACAGAGATTGGAAAGGCCACAGGGCAAGGCGCTGGGGGGCGTCAGGGCAAAGACGCTGCCGCCAGGGCAAGGCGCTTCGGGGCGCCGCCAGGGTAAAGCCGTCAGACAAGGCGCTGGGGGCGCCGTCAGGGCAAGGCGCTTTGGGGGCACCAGAATGGCCTCCCTGGCCCTTGGGAGAGAGAAGCCTCCGCCTCCTCCGTCTCCGGGAACGGAATGCAATAGCATCATCAGCCTCCACCAGGGGCACAGCTGCAGCGACTTCGGCCGCCTCTGGGGGAGCTGCAGCGACTTCGGCCGCCTCTGGGGGAGCTGCAGCGACTTCGGCCGCCTCTGGGGGAGCGTGAGCGGACACCGCCGGGAAGAACGAGCGGACACCGCCGCCTCGGGAAGAACGTGAGCGGACACCGCCGCCTCGGAAGCCGCGTGAGCGGACACCGCCGCCTCGGTCAGAGCGTGAGCGGACACACCACGCCCGGGAAGAGCGTGAGCGGACACCGCCGCCTCGGAAGCCCCGTGAGCGGACACCGCCGCCTCGGAAGCCCTGTGAGCGGACACCGCCGCCTCGGAGAGAGCGTGAACGGACACCGCCGCCTCGGAAGCCTGGTGAGCGGACACCGCCGCCTCGGAAGCCTGGTGAGCGGACACCGCCGCCTCGGAAGCCCTGTGAGCGGACACCGCCGCCTCGGAAGCCCTGTGAGCGGACACCGCCGCCTCGGAGAGAGCGTGAACGGACACCGCCGCCTCGGAAGCCTTGTGAGCGGACACCGCCGCCTCGGAAGCCTGGTGAGCGGACACCGCCGCCTCGGAAGCCTTGTGAGCGGACACCGCCGCCTCGGAAGCCTTGTGAGCGGACACCGCCGCTTCTGGGGGCGCTGCAGCGACTTTGGCCGCCTCTGGGGGCGCTGCAGCGACTTTGGCCGCCTCTGAGGGTGCTGAGGCGGTCCAATTCTTCCTCCTCCTCCGTTTCCGGGTTATTGGAGGGCTGGGGCTTCCACTGACCGCAGGTGGAATGGGGGGACAGTCAGTGGAGTGGGACTTTGCTTGGGGTGGGAGTTCAGACTCCCCGCGATGGTAGACATAGTAAACAAAGTCCCAGAAACCCAGATTCCCCAGCTTTTCCATCTCCCACAGGCTGAGAGGCTGATCGAGGCAGGTGTTGAAGACCTCTTTGATATCAGCCTCATTATAATCCAGATGGTCCACCTCAATGAGAAAACGGCATGCAAACTCCCTCACGTCAGCCCCCTGCTGACGGAAGTAGAGGGAGTTCACATGCCGGGCCAGTCGCAGGCGAGTCGACAATCGGGTGGTGGGAGATGGAAAAAGGAAGAGGCCCATCCTCCGCTGAGTCCTCAATATGGCTGTTTCGTTCTGTCACGGGACCGGTAGAGAGATGAGGCGAGGACTCAAGTGCAGGAAATGATGGGACTTTTAATAATAAAAAGAACCAAAACTGAACATAAACCCCACGAGGGGGGAAACAGACAGGCAGGCAGGCAAGATCAGACAGGGCACGGCAGACAGGACACGACAGGATACATTTAACGAACCAACTCCAAACACAAGGACATATAAAGGGAGCAAATTAAGGAGGGTAATGAGGCAGACACAGGTGAATTAACTCAATAATTAGATAACGAGAGGGCGGGGTCAGACAATAACAGGAGAGCACATGGCACAAACCACAAACAACAAGCCATGTGCTCCAACAAAACACAGAGACATCTGGTGGCCATTCAGGGCACACCAACAGGACGTGACAACAACAGCCTAACAAAGTATGGAACATAAAAGAAGATAATTTGAGAAACATCTCAGTATTTTTTGTTCATGCAATGAAAGTCACTGGTAACCAAATCAGGTGTTACCAACAGTCTTCAAAATAACAATTTTTTTTTGTAGTACAAAAGAAAGTCATTCAGGTGGTAAATGACAGAATTTATTTATTTTTGGTGAACTATCACGTTACTGTTTATTTACTTATTTTTTAAACAAATGAGATGATACTCTAAAGAAGAAACTAAAACTTCCAGCAGGTGGTGGTAAATGTCTTTTTGAGTCGATTCATTCAAATGGCTGATTCATTCAGGAATTAAAAAGAATGAATTCAATTCATTCTTTTGTTGTTTTTGTTTGTTTGTTCTGTGTTTAGTCATTCTCTTACTATCAGTTTTACCAGAGACGAACTACTGGACGGCAACACACACCGGACAATTTTTTTCCGGTTTTTGATTATTCAGACGCTTTGTTGGATGTTCTAGTCGGAGGGGCAGCGGTCCTAGTCAAACGCGCGCTTAGACGGAAAAGAGGGAAGCGCGCCGGCGCGCTGGTTAAGCTCCGCGAACGCGGCTTCCGAACAGCGCTCCCTAGTATCCATCTAGCGAATCTCCGATCCCTTTCTAACAAAACGGATGAACTACTTCTCCTCACCCCGCACAAAGAAGGATTTTTCAAACTCCGCTGCATTGTGCTTCACTGAAACCTGGCTAAGTGAAGCCATTCCAGACAACGCACTTCGTTTGCCAGGCTACCAGCTGTTCAGAGCAGACCACATCACGGAGTTAACGGGGAAAACGAGAGGTGGTGGACTATGTATATTTATACATAAATGAAGGTTGGTGTACAGACGTAACAACTCTGAAGAAGGTGTGTTCTCCTAATTTAGAGGCGCTCTTCATAAACTGTAAACCGTTCTACTCGCCGCAAGAGTTTTCCTCTTTCATTCTCGTGAATGTGTACGTGCCTCCGGACGCGTGTGTGAGCGCCACGATGCAACAACTGGCTGAACAAATATCTGAAACAGAGCAACGGTACCCGGGCTTTCTTTTAATCATTCTTGGAGATTTTAACAAAGCAAATCTCTCCCGTGAACCGCCAAAATACAGACAGCACATCACATGTCCCACCAGAGACAGTAATATATTAGATCACTGTTACACAACAATAAAGGACGCATATCACTCTGTCCCACGAGCAGCTTTAGGACTCTCTGATCACTGTTTGGTTCATCTTATACCGACCTACAAGCAGAAACTGAAATCAGTTAAACCTGTATTAAGAACTGTTAAAAGATGGACTAATGAAGCAGAGCGGGATTTACAAGCCTGTTTCCACCTCACTGATTGGAGTGTTTTTGAAGCTGCTGCCACCGATCTGGACGAGCTCACAGAGACTGTAACTTCATATATCAGTTTCTGTGAGGATATGTGCATCCCCACCAGGACATTCTTATCATTCAATAATGATAAACCGTGGTTTACTGGGAAACTCAAACAGCTTCGTCAGGCCAAAGAGGATGCTTACAGAAGTGGGGATAAAATCTTGTATAACCAGGCCAGGAACAGACTAACAAAGGAGATCAGAGTGGCTAAAAAAACTACTCTGAAAAGCTGAGAAGAGAGCTTTCAGCCAACGATCCGGCATCAGTATGGACTGGTCTGAGGAACATCACCAAGTACAAGACACCACCCCCACAGTCTTTGGAAAATCAACAACTGGCTGACGATCTGAATGTGTTTTACTGCCAATTTGAAAAGGCCAGACTGACACCTATCTGATCTGCACTTCACACATTCACCTACCCCCCTGCACCCTCCCTCCCCCACCATTTTACCTGCGCTTAAAGTCTGTGTAGAGGATGTGAACCGGGTCTTCAGAAAACAGAAATCTAGGAAAGCTTCAGGACCAGACGGTATTTCACCTGCCTGTCTAAAAGTCTGTGCTGACCAACTGGCCCCCATCTTTACACAGATCTTCAACAGATCTCTGGAGCTGTGCGAAGTTCCCTGCTGCTTCAAACGCTCCACCATCATTCCCGTCCCCAAAAAGCCCAAAATCACTGGCCTTAACGACTACAGACCTGTCGCTCTCACGTCTGTGGTCATGAAGTCATTTGAGCGACTGGTCCTGGCCTACCTGAAGGACATCACTGGACCCTTGCTGGATCCTCTTCAGTTTGCCTACAGAGCAAACAGGTCTGTGGATGACGTTGTCAATATGGGACTGCATTACATGCTTGACAAACCTGGGACTTACGCAAGGATCTTATTTGTGGACTTCAGCTCGGCCTTCAATACCATCATGCCTGACCTTCTCTCAGACAAACTCACACAGCTCTCTGTGCCCACCTCCATCTGTCAGTGGATCACCAGCTTCCTGACAGACAGGCAGCAGCTAGTGAGGCTGGGCAAACTCACATCCAGGACTCTCACCATCAGCACCCTCAGGGATTTGTTCTCTCCCCACTGCTTTTCTCCCTCTACACAAATGACTGCACGTCTAAAGACCCCTCTGTCAAGCTCCTGAAGTTTGCCGATGACACTACAGTCATTGGCCTCATCAAGAACAGAGACGAGTCTGTTTACAGACAGGCGGTTGAGCAGCTGGCTGTCTGGTGCAGTCACAACAACTTGGAGCTCAACACGCTTAAAACAGTGGAGATGATAGTAGACTTCAGGAGGAACCCCTGCACTCCCCCCACTCACCATCATGGACAGCACTGTGGCTGCAGTAGAGTCATTCAGGTTCCTGGGCACCACCATCTCCCAGGACCTGAAGTGGGACATTCATATTGACTCTATTGTGAAAAAGGCCCAGCAGAGGCTGTATTTCCTCCCGCAGCTAAGGAAGTTCAAACTGCCACAGGAGCTGCTGAAACAGTTCTACTCTGCCATCATTGAATCTGTCCTGTGTTCATCTATAACTGTTTAGTTCAGCCCACTACCAAAACAGACATCAGAAGACTACAACGGACAGTCAGGACTGCTGAGAGGATTATCGGTGCCCCTCTACCCAACCTCCAAGATCTTTATATCTCCAGAGTGAGGAAAAGGGCTAAGAAAGTCACTCTGGACCCCACACCCAGCTCACTCTCTCTTTGAACTGTTGCCCTCTGGCCGGCGCTACAGATCACTGAGAACCAAAACAGCCAGACACAAGAACAGTTTTTTCCCCCAGGCCATATCCCACCTGAACAACACATAACACACCCCAGTACTTTACATCTGTAAATAACTCATCAAATCTTCATCCGTACATAAGACATATGCACATTCACAGTTCTGTCTATGGACATTTTTTCTTTTCTGTATATTTTTATTTTTATTACTGTTGTTATTTATAATTTATTGTCTATTCTCTTCATTATTAGTGTTTTTATTACCTTAATTATATGTTGTCTGCACTATGTTTGTACTTCTGTACTGGAAGCTCCTAACACCAAGACAAATTCCTTGTGTGTGTAAACACACTTGGCAATAAAGCTCTTTCTGATTCTGATTCTGAATGAAGTAAACGGCTCTCTATGAATGGGCCTTTGAATCACTGATTCACACGATTCATTCAAAACGCGGATTCATTCAGAAACTAAACACAGCTGTGTTGCTCACAGATGCACAGCAATTCTGCTGTGGCTTTATAGGTAATACTTTCTTTGGCAAAATTGAACAAAAAAACACAATATTGTGTTTAAAATATAACACAATAATAACTGTTGTATAAAATCACATTTGCACTCGTGTTCTTCGTGACATAAACAGCACTTGTGTGATATTGTTCTCGCTGCTGGTGTGATATCGCTTATCATATGATATAAATATGAGACAAAAACTCATACAGGGACATTTTTGCCCCAATATCTGGGATTTAGGGTATAACTGCATTTATGGTGATGTTGCCCTGCATTATATTTGTCAACAGTCAACTGTATGAAATGTAAGATGACGTACAAATCTGGGGGCGGGCCAGTGTGTTAACTGCTTTAAAAATTTTAATCGTGTGATTTTTTTCATAACTAATTAATTAAGTTAACCTGTCAAACTAGAGGGTGTTTTGGGGCCGTGGAGAAGTTTTGACCTACCCTGACATTTGTGTTTTTTTTCAGTATCCTAAAAAGATATTAATGGCTAAATTCTGGTAACACTGTATTCAGCACAAACTGGACTAAAATAATATGTGAGCCGCATGAATGTACACGTTTGTGTTTTTGAGAAAACAGCATTTATGTGTGGTTAATGAAAAACTATCATTTTAAGCCCATAAAACACATACAGAACATTTGTTCACAAGACTTTTGAGAACTGGATGTGGTAGACTAGAGTTTTTGCTACCAAATGATGTGAAAATCATCCTGTTCACTCGTTCACAGAAAACAATATATTGATTTAACATTTGTAAATCATGTTTTGAGATCGAATGCCCTTATGCAAGGGATTGACAATGGCCATGAATATTTAGTGATTCACACCTGAGAGACAAAAGGCCTCCCATAATGAGCCATCAGTGAGCAATGTGACTGAGGCAGGTAACAAAGAATGTGAGGAGAGTAAAATAATGGGGGGTTATTTGTATTTTATTTACAACACAGTATAATCAAAATCTACATAATTAAGGTCAAAAACACATTATTGAGCACATTGATCTAAAGACAAAGACTTGACCAGTCACACACCTTTGTGCCATTGCTGACAACAGATCCTGTTCAAATGTTGAAACAAGTAAACCATACCTGATATTTCCAGTGTCCGTTGCTTCTTTCCATGGATTAAAGGAAAAAACAGCCTCATAATCAGTAGTCATGTATGTTATTTTAACATATTTTATGTAAAACATCAGCCCAATGTAGTTGAACATCTGATGTTGGTACAGTGCTGTCAGAGAATTGAAGTCTTCAAAATATCTGGTCACCAAAAAAAAACATCTATTAGCATATTGATAATAGGAGCAACTATATTATTACATTAGTAATCATTCATATTGGCCACTTATAAATCCTAAATAAATAAATAAAAAATATGATTTTATAGTCATAATCACAATCATGTTTTGTATGTATTATACAATACAAAAATATTTTATATCTGGGAAACTACAAATTAGGCTTATTGTTGTTACACGTTATAAAAAATCTATATTTGCGAACAGAGTATTTAACAGTAAAGTTTTGTCTAAACATTCTTACTCTAACATTTATAGTGTTTTTATGGAACATTAAAAAAATCATCTTGGCGTCTGAGACAATTAGATACAATGAATGAAATATACTGTTTCACTTGATTATACATTTAGTCAGGAATTATAGTTTGAAAAAGTCTAATTAGTAAAATGTGTACAAGTTATGTCACAGTAACACAATAACAACTAATGCAAGTAGGCTAATAAAACAAGACTTACTCACGTAAAAGTTATCCTCCGCTGGATCAAGCCACCACGTTTTTTTAAATTCTGGTAAATTCTGGCTTATATTCCTCTCAGCGCGGCTTCTTCTGAGGTAAATTCTGGCTTATATTCCTCTCAGAGCGTCTTCTTCCAGAAACTAAAAGTATCCGAGATTAACTTAATGACTGTTTCTTTGTTGGCGGAGGTGGTGTGGGAGTTTACATGTCCAAGCGTCTCACGTGGAAGATTGTTAACAAAAGCGTGATCAGCCCGTGGGCGTGGTCACATTAGAGACAATGAGCTCGGATGGTTTCATACACATTAATTTATCACAGAATATTTGTTTTTGATATGACTTCATTTAAAAGTAGACACTTCAAGCTTTCTATAGATATATGTCTCAAGTTTGTGTGTCAAGTATTCGCTGAGTTTTGGTTCATTTTAGTGACGCGTTTCACAGAGCAGTTTGCCAAGACAGAGAAGACAGAATGAGTACCCTGTTTTTTTTCTTTATTTTGGAAAAGCACAAAGTTTTGTTGTTATTATGAGTGCATACAAATAAAAGTAGACCATTTACAGATCCGATTGATGTATTGTTCTTATCTGTACGATCAAAAACGACGAAGTAATTTTAATTCCTTTTTGGGTTATCAGGAAAATATGCCACAAAACGCACCTGTGTGTTTCTGGATGCGGTCGTTACCTGGCACCAAATGACAGTCACAATCGCTGCATCACGTGTTTGGGCGTTGAGCACACTGAGGCGGCCTTCGTGGATAAGTCATGCTGTCACTGTAGCGGCATGGCCATTGTGGCGTTGCAGCTGAGACCCCAGTACATCAAAAAAGGTGGGGTCCCCTCACCTATGCCCCGATCTAGTCTCTCTCCTGTCTGCAGAAGAGGGCTACTTCTGTGAATAGACGGGGTAGCCTGAGGGTGACAGTGGGGGCAAACCTGCCAAGTGAATCTTCGTGGGGCCCCCACTCCTCTAGCACGCCACACGCTGTGGAGCTTCCAGGTAAACGTGCTGGTTCCTCGTAGGGGGTCCGATCGTTTCATTCGGGGCTCCTCCGGATGACCAGATGTCAATCGCGGCATCAGAGGGTGAGCTGGAATCTGGGGATGAGGACTCGGCTATGTTGCACCCTTCAGGAAGAGTAGCATTGTCCGAGCCTGACCCAGAATTAATAGCTATGCTGTCCCAGGCTGCCAAGGCGGTCGGGCTCGAGTGGAGACAGCTACCATTTCCTGAGCCGTAGAGGTTAGATGATTGGTATTTTGGGGCGGCCCAGGCTGGTTCTCAGCCACCCTCCTCAGTGCCTTTCTTCCCGGAAGAACATGAAGAGGTGACTAGGTCATGGAAGGCACCGTTTTCTGCCCAAAACCAGTCTGGTGCCTCCTTCTCCCTCACTACCCTCGATGGTGGGGCAGCCAGGGGTTATGAGGCAATCTCCCAGGTGGAGCTCGTGGTTGCAATGCAATTGTGTCCGAGGAGCGCTTCCACCTGGAGGGGTAACCCAGGGCTGATGCAGGAGCTGTGCACAGCAACAGACCCCCCCCCCGGCTTCCTCCACACCTGCTCAGCCTTAGCAGCAGCGTCCACCGAGGCCACAGCGGGGAGCTGGTCGCAGGGGAACACCACCGCCCATCCAGGCCCCCGCCGAACCAGGCGGTAAGTGGAAGTACTAGCGGCCCTGAGACAGGCAACCCAGAGGTGGAGGGGACAGCTCTTTGAGAGATGGTGACTGCACCACTCCCTCCCCTGGAGGAGGACCAGGAGGAGAGTTTTTTTGTTTCCTTTTATTTTTGTTTCAAACCATCGAAGAAAGAGCAGTCTCCAACCTCTCTGGGTCCCAAGAGGGTGCGGATGATATCGCGTCACGCTGTGCCTGGCCAATCTCATCCCCCTCTTCTATCGCTGATGGGCAGCAGGGCCCCGTTCAAGGAGGCTATACTTTCTTCTGCATCCCCTGCCCAACCGTGGAGCCAGGTAGGTGTTGCACCACACACCCAGACCCTGCTTCGGGAAGTGATGCCTTCCGAGCTGGGTCCCTGTCCTCCACCACGCTGCCCCACCGTGGGTACATCTGTGGTTCCTCTGGTCCCGCTTGTACGGTTTCTGGGAGCCTGGTTAGCGCTTCCCAGTCCGTCTCGCTGGCTCATTCGGACCGTCAGACTCGGCTATGCGATTCAGTTCACCCCGCTTCCCCCCAAGTTCAGGGGCGTCCAGTTCACCTCTGTGCTGACAGCAATGCTCCTGTCTTACACTGTGTAAAGTCAGGGAGAATGAGGAGCAGGTCTTGCTAGTGGCACCTTATTGGCCCAACCAGACCTGGTTCCCAGAACTGATGCTCCTCGCAACAACCCCTCCCTGGCGCATTCCTCTGAGGAAGGATCTACTTTCTCAGAGATGGGGCACCTTCTGGCACCCCCGTCCAAATCCGTGGAACCTCCACGTGTGGTCCCTAGACGGGACGCATAGGTCCTAGGTGATCTACCCCAGGCGGTGGTGGACACCATCACTTCGGCAAGAGCACCCTCTACGAAGTGTGCCTATACCTTGAAGTGGAACCTGTTCGTTGAATGGTGCTTTTCTCACTGGGAAGACGAGAGATGCCCAATCAGAGGGCATCTTTCCTTCCTCCAGGAGGAGATGGAACTAAAGCTGTCTCCCTCCATCCTAAAAGTGTATGTTGCCGCAATTGCTGCACATCATGATCCTGTAGAAGGTGAGTATTTGGGGAAGCACGACCTGATCATCAGGTTTCTGAGGGGCGCGAGGAGACTAAATCCTCCTCGCCCGAACCCCGTACCCTCTTGGGATCTCCCTCTGGTGCTTATGGCATTGCAGAGGGCCCTTTTGAGCCGTTGCAGTCTGCAGAGCTGAGAACTCTGTCAATAAAGACAGTGCTCTTAACTGCGCTGGCTTCCATCAAGAGAGTAGAGGACCTGCATGCATTTTCGGTCAATGAATCGTGCCTGGAATTCAGGCCGACCAACTCTCACATCATCCTGAGACCCCAGATCGGATTATGCCCAAGGTTCCCACCATGCCTTTCAGGGATCAGGTGGTGAACCTGCAAGCGCTGCCCTCGGAGGAGGCAGACCCAGCCCTAGCTTTGCTCTGTCCCGTTCGTGCTTTGCGCATATATGTGGACTGTACGCAGAGCTTTAGGACCTCAGAGCAGCTCTTCGTCTGTTACAGAGGCCAGCAGAAGGGAAAGGCTGTCTCCAAGCAGAGGTTGGCCCAATGGATAGTGGATGTCATCGTCTTGGCGTGCCCTGCCCCCTCGGGTTGAGAGCACACTCGACAAGGAATGTTGCCGGAGCCACCTCAGAGACATTCCATATGTTGTACTGCCTTTAACGGCCAGTCCATATGTCTAATCTCCACATGATACCTCCCTGCGGACAGGGTGTGGATTCTGCAGCGTCCCTGGAAAGGGTACGCTTTCCCAGTGTTATCCAATAGTCTTACTGTGTGAGTAAATAGGAACAACAGTAATAGACTCTCTCCGCGTAAGCCCTGTCCTATCTTCCGCCCCAGTAGCCGCGGGGGGACTCAGGTGGCCAACTAGGGGCACTGGAAGGAGCAGCATCCGTGGTGCTTTGGTGGGGATCCCAATTTGGTCAGTCAACGATGTGACTCGGAGTGACCGGTTGAAAGGGAATGTCTCAGTTACATATGTAACCTTTGTTCCCTGAAGGAGGGAAAGGAGATGTCATGTCCCCTCGCCGCGGCCGGGTCCCTGGCTCGGCTCCTTAGTGAGAACCTGAATATGCATTGCACCTGCTGCCTAATTATGCTCGTGCTGTGACGAGCAGCAGCTGGATGCAATTATTGCAATGCCAATGTACATTGGCTTGTTTAGTTTACACTCAAAGTAGATTGGTCCCAATTTCGTCTGTCACCAACATGACGTTTATAAAGTACTGACTAACTATAGTTTGCACATAATTTGTAAATACTTTATTATTGTATAGTAATTATGAAGTGTTACAAATTTATCCATTAAAACGTCATAAGTAACTTCAGTAAATTCAAATGTCACAACATCTACAAGGCCTGAAAAATGCCTCAGGGTCAACTCCTGAGGGTTAAGCTAATAACTCTTCTGTGTATTTGTGCTCAACACTGCAGCAAATTGTTCAGTTCAACTCACTAACTCAATGATCCGGTCACAGTCATTGACAAGTTATCAACGCACTGAATCTGTCCTCTTGAAATGAGGGAAGGGCCAAGAATAATATGATCCTCAGAGCTGAGGATTTTACTGATGAAGGGAAAATAAAGGTATTGTAATAATTAAATCCATAAAGAAGGGAACATGTTTTTAAATGAATATGAAAGTTATCTTTAAACAAGCTGTTGAAAGAAGTCAATAAGGAAGTTATTTTTTGTTATTTTATTATTTCATACTCATAACTGGAACACTGCATTACAAGATTCCAGGTTATCCAGGATGTTTGGGAACCCTGACTATTTTCTCATCAGGTTTTTTGAGTAGGCATTGCCTGCCTTGTGTTCTTGGAGAGAATGCCGCTGATACAATCATACTACAATAAAGACAGGGTAAATATTTGCTAGCTATAGTTATGAAACACCTATTTATCCACATATTTGAACATAGTGATTAAGTGAATGTGAATGTCAAACCTCAGTATGTTCAGTCGACAGTGTGGACTCTTCAGTCCATCAGAAAGCAGCTTCACTCCTGAATCCTGCAGGTGATTGTTACTCAGGTCCAGCTCTGTCAGATGGGAGTTTGATGATTGTACAGCAGAAGACACAGTTTCACAGCATGTTTCATCAAAACCACAGCTATCAAATCTGTCAAAACAGAATATTTTTAGCCAAATTATTTTCTAATGTTCAGTTTTTCTGCAAAAACATATTGTACTCTTCATAATCGGGGGCAATATTTCACATAGTATTCTGACATTTAATTGTTTAGTGGTGTAGAACAAAACCTTTAATTGAACAGCAGTCAGTGAAATTACTCACAGTGCTTTTCTGCAGCATCTTACACCTGGAATGAGTCTTGTGTAGTTTGAAGATGATGACGTGAACCTCTTTGGGTTAAACTCATCCAGCACCTTCTCTGACATCAACAGTATGTAGGTCAGCACTGTGCACATTGAAGATGAGAGGTCTCTTCCTGGATGTTCATCTGAACTGAGGTAACTCTGGATTTCCTCATATAATGAATGATCTTTAAGCTCAAGTAAGCAGTAAAATAGGTTGACTGAAATTTCATCTGTGATGTCCTGTTTTTGTAATTGTTTAATATCTGCACTTATTTTTCTGATGCTCACACTCGTGTCTTTAGTGTGTGTGATCAGGCCTTTGAGCAGGTTTTGACTGGATTCCAGTGAAATTCCCATGAGAAACCGCAGGAACAGGTCCAAATGTCCTCTCTTACTCTGCATTGCTTTATCAGTGGCTCTCTTTGTTAGGTCATGAAATGTGACTTTTCTAAAAAAGAATTTAAGATTTTGTATGACTGTAGTTTGTGAATCTTCAAAGAAAAACCGAAGCTCTTGCCTGTTCTTCTTCAGGTAGCAGACGAACACATGCACTGCAGCAAGAAACTCTTGAACACTCAGATGCACAAAGCAGAAGACCTTTGTCTTATAAAGTCCAACTTCCTTCTTAAAGATCTCAGCGATCATTCCTGTAAACTCAGTGTCTTTACAGACATTAATACCACAATCTCTCAGATCTTCCTCATAGAACACAATGTTTTCCTTCTTCAGTTGTTTAAATGCTAGCTTGGCTAACTTCAAAATCATCTCTTTATTTAATTGTAAGTGCTCTGTACATTCTCTTTCTTCTTGTTCATCATACTTCTGACTTTTTATGTTCATCTGTATCCGCAGGAAGTGAATGTACATTTCAGTGAGTGTTGTGCTGATGTTCTCTGCATTGTTCTCAATGAGAATATCCTGAAGTACTGTGGCCATGATCCAGCAGAACACAGGAATGTGGCACATGATATAGAGACTACGAGACGTCTTAATGTGTGAGATGATTCTGGAGGCCAGACTCTCATCTGTGATTCTCTTTCGGAAATATTCCTCCTTCTGTTGGTCAGTGAATCCTCGCACCTCTGTGAACAAACCCACATAACAACGAGGGATCTGATTGGCCGCTGCTGGTCGTGAGGTCACCCAGATGAGAGCTGATGGAAGCAGAGTCCCTTTGACCAGACTTGTAAACAGCACATCTACAGATGCTCTTTCCTCAACAGTGTTCAGTGTTTCTCTTTTAAAGTTCAATGGCAGTCGACTCTCATCAAGTCCATCAAATATAAATGCTAGCTTACATTCCTTATATAACTTTGATTTCTCCAGGTCCTTCAATTCAGGATAAAATTTCTGCAGAAACTCATGGAGATTGACCTCTCTGTCTTTAATCACATTGATCTCTCTGAATGGAAGCAGGAACACACAGTCTATATCCTGATTGGTGTTTCCTTCTGACCAGTCCAGGATGAACTTGTGCACAGAGACAGTTTTTCCAATGCCAGCAACTCCCTTGGTCAGCACAATCTTCTCCTCATTGGTTTTCCTCAGTTCAGTAAATATATCATTGCATTTGATTGGTTTGTCATGTGTTTTTTTGTTCTTGAAAACATCATCAATCTTCAGAATCTCATGTTCCTGATTGACATCTTTCATATCTCCCTCTGTGATGAACAGTTCTGTGTAAACAGCCTTGAGATCTGTGTCATTTTCTTTGTTGCCCTCAAAAATATATTTTGCCTTTCTCTTCATGTTGTTTTTGTGAGTTTTCAAGAAGTTGTGCAGCTCTATAATTAAAAACAAACAAGACACAAAAAAGCATTAAACAAATTTGACACATTTTTTCATATCGGCATGATTATCATTATTTGTAACTGATTCAGACAGATTAAATTCATACTGCTGAAAACAGCAGTCCATCCCTAACAACTTGGGTTTCAATTTTGCAATTTCTGAATATGTTTATGTTCTTTCCAGATCACTTATTGTATTGATTTAGATCATCTTTAGGCCATGCTGTCCAGTGTTACTAAAAGCTGATGAGTGGTTTCCACATCATTTAGCCCATCAAACAGAATGTGAGGCTGTATTTACAATGTGTTTTACTCTGCTTAAATGAACCTTAACATGTGTGATTGTAATAATGACTTGATGATACTGAATCAATTTGGTGACAGGGCCACCAATTGATTAACTTTAATATACAGTTGAATCACATTATAAGATGTTTAATTAAAGCTTTTATACCACTGTGAACTGGGTATCACTGGGGACACGCTGTTCTATTCGATATATTTGTATAAGATCTGCCGCTGGTGTGACTAGCCCTGTAATTGCTGCTTGCAGTTATATTTTCTCTTGATTCCATTTACAGACAGTGATTGATATTTACTCCAGATATGTTGTGAATTACCTCCAACAGGGACAGATGTCTTCATATTGCCCTCAGCCTGAGCTGTGAGAGAGAATGAGAGAATTACTCACTGGGAAACATTTATCTCACAAATACGTCAGCAGAGCAAAGAGGAAAAGAGGTTTAAGTCAAACCATCACACTGGTAAATATTTAATCACTTTACTGTCACAGTGAATTAAATTAATTACCTTGCTTGTGTCTATTCTCCAACTGTTCAGCCAGATCATTTTGGTTCATCTTTCTCAAAATGTTCACCATGACTTTCACAGCTTCTTCTGGTCCAAAACACACCACCATCTTATCTACTGTGTCAAATATATCTGCCTTCTCCATTTCAGACTTCGATATATGGTTATGATATGCATTCATTAAGCGCCAATGAAACTCCTTCAGTTCAGCTTCTACCAGCTCCTTCAGTGAGTCCACGAGCAGCTCTTTAACAGACGGCATCATCCTTCACCAACTCACTGCTGCAGGTCAAGAAAAAAAGATCTGAAGTACTACCACTCTTAACATGTGGACCTAAGTGCTCAAATGTATGTGACACTTTTTAAATCTATATATCTCAGTATCTCATGAAGTAGTACAGTATTATTTACTAACCATGAATAATGGTGATATAGATGTTTCTTTTTTATCCACTGTTATGAACACAGAGTGGGTTATATTTGTGGTTTGGTTTTTCGTTGGTTTTCCTTTTGTGTTGTAGGTTAGAGGTTGTGTGAGTGACATCACCACATCATTGAGGAGTTTCACCTGCGTCGGGGCTGATGCCAGCAATTATAAAAACAGTTCCCTTCCATCTCCGTGGGGGCTGCTCTCATCGTCTCGTGTTTATTTGTTTAATATATTTGCTTTTTTATGTTTGACTTTCTTTACCTTTGATAAATGTATATTTTTTAATAGCATATCTGACCCGTGGTTTCCTTCTTTGTCACGGCTTGTGAGTTGGCTGTGACAAATGGGGGCTTGTCAATTAATCTATTGAAAATTCCTATTGTGTTTTTGACATATTTTTGGAAGCACTTTGTTTTTTTGCGTTCGGTTATTTTGTAAGAAAATTTGGTATGTTGTTTTTACCGAATGTAAAGTTGGAAGAGAGATTGTTTAGGACTATTGTTTGTAATGTTTTATACGTCGGCATTGAAGGAACTACGTGTTTGATTTGGTTGTTTGTTCGAGGAGAAGGACGGTATACATTGCTGTATCTTTGGGTTTTTTAGAAGGTAAGTGACTTTGCAAATCCTATAGTCGGGAGAATTTTGATTAGTATTGGTGTTCCCTTGTTAGGTGTAGCTGCTTGTTCCCTTTTGAGACAAGTGGTTGTAATGTAACTTTTTTTTGTGTGTGTGTGTGTGTGGTGACCATGGGTAGAGTGGTTGTCTCGGGAGCATATCCATGGTATGAGTGAGTCACTAGCATGTAGTGTTGCTTTCGTCAACGAAAATTATGACTAAATATCGTCATCAACGAACCTTTATCACGTGACGAAAACGATACGAGACGAAACGTAAATGCTGGTCATGTGACGATGACTATAACTAAATGTATAATGCAATATTGTTGACGAATAAAAACGAGACTAAATGTGCTATACAAAATAAAAACTATGCTAAAATGTCTCTTCATTTTCGTTGACCAAAACGAGACGAAACGAAATGTTATAACGTTATTTCGTCTCGTTTAGTTGCGTTATTATTATTACTTTGCTGTATTTCTGTTTCCTGTGTCTCACTTCAGCGGCTGCACCAGGTCGCACTGCGCAGACGCAGGCGACGTCACTTCCTCAAGACCCACTCGCGGCATTATTTAGAAGACGACAACAACAAAGTACCGATGGCTGGCCGGCCAGTCGGGGCTCGTCTTTGGGAGAAAATTTATGTGTGTGTACTTCTAACATGTTTAGTTGGTAAAATAAATGTTGTAAATTCAAATCAGAGCGTCTTCTGTGTCTGGAATGGATGTATTCTTGAGTCTATAAGGTAAAAATAATATAATAAGATAACCTTGTTTGAAATGGGTTTGGCTAAAAGAAAATTTTGGTTTCGTCTATACTACTAGGTATTTATACTATACTGACTGGGTTAAATAGAACTGCATTACTAAAAAGAGACTAAAATACAATTTTCATTGACTAAAACTAGACTAAATGTCATCAGTTTTCGTCGACTAAAACTAGACGAAAATAGTCATGGATAATTCTGACTAAAATAAGATTAAAATGCTCAGACTTTTAGTTGACTAAAACTTGACTAGACTAAAAAGAGTATGAACGTGACTAAAACTAATAAAAACTAAAATGACAGCTTCACACAAAGACTAGACTAAAACTAAAATTAAAACAGGCCGCCAAAAACAACACTACTAGCATGCTGGTTGCTTTTCTTCGTACCAGCAGGAGTTACCGCATAAATACCCCTCACCAGTAACCACACAAAGATTAGGGACGAGTTAGTTTTTTTTCTAGGTAGGGAAAGGGAACTTGTTTCTCCTGTTGGGGTTTGTAAATCACACCTTCTATTGTGTGAAGGGTATTTAAAGTGGAAGTATGTAAAATCCAGTAGAAGATTTTATTAGTTCCCCTTCTGAAGCTTTGCTTTATTCTGCTACAAAAGATCAGTTATTTCAAATTGCAGATCATTATGGAATTGAAATCAAGACAAGCAATTAAAGGATACAGTTAGAGAAACCCTTAAAACAAAATTAAGAGGAAATGACATACGGATTGAGAAGCAAGATGTAGCTGTTTCTGAACCACTAAAACCCTCTGTAGCTATAGGTAGCTCCTTAACCTTTGAACAACAGGAAAGGTTATTGTTGTTACAGCTTGAACAGGAGCCACTGAAATTAGAGGTAGAGCATGAAAAAAATAGAAATGAGCAAATGAATTTGAGCTTCAGAAATATCATCTTGAGTTAAGGAGAGAGGATAAAATAACGGCTCAGCTAACGCTTTACATGGGGCTTGCGAAATCTTTGACACTGCTGGTAATTTAAGGCTAGTGCCCAACTTTAACGAGAGAGCTGGAAAATTTGTTATCATCATATGCCTGTTATTGTCAGGCGACATTCACCCTTGTCCAGGTCCTAATGGGGAAGTTTGTCCCGGTTTTAACAAAGGTCGAGTTTTGGATTCCGGATCGTACTTGGCTGAACGGAACTCCGCTGTTGTACAGGCGGCTGCGAGGTCTAGTTTGGAGAGAACAGTTTGCCGGGGAGGACGTCTCGTGGATCAGAAGGGCGCCGAACATGATGAGAGCTTAGTTGATGAAGAGACTCTTCCATAAGATCGGATATTAATTTTAATGTGTTAGATATTAATGTGGAGCAGGAGTTATTGTTCTTGGATTTATTGTTGCCTGCGACTAAGCCTATACTGTTTGGAGTTTGTTATCTTCCACCCAGTCAAAATCATTTTTATGAGGGACTTGAGTTTGTTCTGAACAATAATAACGATGATTTGGCAAAAGAATGTATTATTATGGGGGATTTTAATACAAACATATCTAATAGAACAAGGGACAATTTTAAAGCTTTGCAGTCATTATGCCAATTATTCCATTTAACCCAAATAATAAACAAATCTACTAGAGTTTGGGAAAGTGGGGAAAGTACCATTGATCTTATTTTGGTATCTGATGAAAAATATATTTCACAGAAGGGAGTAATTGAATATGGTATCAGTGATCATAATATAATTTTTTGTACAAGAAAACGTAGTAAAATAAGATTTAGTAATCATAAAACAGTACGAATTAGATCGTTAAAAAAATATAATATTGAAGTATTTAAAGACTCTCTTAAAAGAGTTAATTGGAATAATATTCAAAATATCTCAATAGCTGATGATGCTTTGAAATTTTTTAAAGTTTTATTTCTTAAAGTAGTGGACAAAATTTCTGAGAGTTAAGCAAAGTGCTAGTCCTTGGATGGATCAGAAAATATTGGAAATTTTAAAAAACAGGAATAGGGCTCTTTCGATTTATAGGAGAACTAAGAATCAGGAAGACTATCTAAAATTTAAAGCACTTAGAAACTTAGGACAGAAAAATATAAAGGAGGCAAAATGTAATTTTATTAAAGAACAAATTCAAGAAAACAAAGAAGATCCTAAATCTCTGTGGAAGGTGTTGAATAGATTCCATTAAATTGGTAAATCCAAATTTTCTGTATCAAAGGTAGGTTTAGATATTGATGGCTAGATAGAATTTGATAAAAATAAAGTTGCTAATAAATTTAATTCATTCTTTTCATTAATTGCTAATAGTCTAGTTGATAAGCTTCCTCTGTCCAAAGGAAATGATGGGATTGATTTTGTTAAGAGATTTTATTCAAAACAAGGGGTGTTGCCAAACAGTTTTTCTTTTGCTAAAGTTAGTGTAAATCAAATTACTAAAATGCTCGAAGAGCTTCAAGTGTCTAAGTCAACTGGGCTGGATGATATTCCAGCTAGATTCTTAAGAGATTCTGCAGATATTATAGCTCCAACTATTACATTTATTGTTAATCTTTCCTTGGAAAATGGTATATTTCCATCTGATATGAAGTTAGCTAAAATCATTCCGTTATTCAAAAAAGGTAACAGATGCGATCCTGGAAACTATTGTCCAATCTCCATTCTTAGTGTGGCCTCAAAAATTTTAGAAAGAATTGTGTATAAACAGATGTATGAGTATTTAAGTAAGAGTAGTTTAATTTATGATTTTCAGTCAGGTTTTAGGAAATCTTATTCGACTGATACTTCTTTACTTTTACACATTTTATAAGGAGGCAGATAGATGAAGGTAAAATGTGTTGTATGGTACTTTTAGACCTCCAGAAAGCATTTGACACAGTAAATCATTCAATACTTTTAGAAAAGTTAAGTGTCATGGGTTTTTCAAGTAAAGTGATAGCCTGGTTGAATTCTTATTTAACTGGGAGAGTTCAGAGGGTAGAAATTGATGGGGTTCTTTCTGAGGAAACTTTGGTTAAAAATGGAGTCCCTCAGGGAAGTGTTTTAGGCCTTCTTTTGTTTCTTTTATACATAAATGACATGCAAGCAGTTTGTGATTGTAATTTGTTTTTATATGCTGATGATTCTGCTTTATTAATTTCAGATA
>JAFVLL020029566.1:0-14380 GCA_021397915.2 Tor tambroides | reverse complement strand
GAATACATAAAGCCATTCATCTTAAAGAGGCAAACAGACACAGGAAGTGCTCGTAATACCAAGTTTCAGGCATTGTTCCAAATAATTACAAGCTACAAAGGGAAGGAATAAATAAAGATTTTTTTTTTTTTTAATTTTTTATATTAATTTTAGGATGAAGTCAAATAGTGTCGAAAGAGATGAGTTTTCAGCTGTCACTTGAAAATTGTCAGTGATTTTCTGCTTCTCTGTGATGGTACCACGAGGCGTCGCTCACTAGTGAATCTCAGAATTCTGGAGGGAATGTAGATTCGTAGTAGTGAGTGGAAGTAGGCGTTTACAGAGCCTGTGGTTGTTCGATATGCCAGCATCAATGTCTTGAACTTGATGCGAGCCTCAACCGGTAGCCAGTGCAGGGAGATAAAGAGAGGGTTCTTTTGGGTTCGTTGAAAACCAGTCGTGCCGCTGCATTCTGAATCATTTGAAGAGGTTTGATTGTGGAAGTCCAGCCAGAAGGGCATTGCAGTAGTCCAGCCTAGAAATGACAAGGGCCTGGACAAGAAGTTGTGCAGCATGCTCAGTTAGAAAGGGCCTGATCTTTCTGATGTTGTGCAATGCAAACCTGCAAGATCGAGCTGTCTTTGCAGTGTGGTCTTTGAAGGTCAGCTGATCATCAAAGATTACACCAAGATTTCTGACCGAACTTGATGGGGTAACTGTAGAAGAACCTAGCTGGATGGTGAAATCATGCAGTAGAGTTGGAGTTTCAAAATGTCACGGAGCTTTAGAGTTATATCGCCACTTGCGTACAAAACCAACATTGCATAAAGCGTACCATATGTACGTTCTCCTGTTCCGGGGAAAAAAAACAACGCTCTTTTAGCGTCACTCAGTGGACATTTCACATCGAAATAATTATGTCACGAAACGGACATGGCAGTACGTATTTCGTGTCTAACGAAAACATTCCCACAGGTACGTTTTCATCATGAGATCAGGCTTCCCAAACATTTGAAAATATATAATGTATTTAAAAAAAATAAAATGATAATTGGAAAAGATTTTAAGTTTTAATTTAACATGTCCTCCGTACATTATATTCTCTTTTTATATTTCAGACTTTTCTTTGTTCAGTGTCATATGGCCACATCACTTTTCTTTTTTTTGGAACTTAAATTATGGCACTGATTTGCACATAATTTCATCTTCCCACACTTTTTTCTTTCACAAACTCACGCACTGCATTTACCCTTCCCTCCCACTCTCACTTGTGGCTGGCAGGTTGGGTGACAATGCCACCCTTGGTTGATCAGCTAAGCGCATTGCCCTGTGGCACCATCTGTCTGTGCCAAGCTCCACCTCAGGGCGCCATCTCACATCTGTCAGCCCGAGCAGCTTAGCTGACAAGTTATTTCAAAGGTAGACGTACCCTAAAGATACACAGACACATTTACATACATGCATACAGGCATAACACACACATCTTGTACCCGCTAAACCTTTCCTGTTGCTGGCACGGCATCACACAGAGAGTGCGTGTGGCTGATGTACGTCTAAGAATGGCTCTCGATACTTGAGATTCAGCTTCTTATCTTCTCTTTTTCTTATACACCAGAATTTCTCGTCGATCTTTGCATGACTCTGAGTCATTGGGTGTTTTCACACAGGTGCTATTTTAAAAATATTGAAATAGCAATACTGCAGTCTTCTAATACATCATCCTAATTGTCATGAAACCTCATTATTGACAATCTGAAGCACTCTTCAAAGGCAGCAACTCTGCACCTCAAAAATAACAACTCGGAATTGATTTTAACAGATGATAGCATGTTGCGAAGCTACTGACAGTACAAAAAATAATTGAAGCACTAATCGTGATTAATCACGATTAGTGCTATCAGTCGATTAAAAAAATTAATTATTCATACTTTTTATTAATCTTGATTAATCACGATTATCCCAGCTAACATTAAAGTTTTTAAATATACTTTTATATTGCAATGGTTTCACATTCAATCTTCAAATAAAGTAGAAACAACATAAAGTATATTTTTAATATTTGTTTAATAGTATCTTTTTATTTGACTGAAGGTAAGTATCACTGATACTAATACCACTGATGTCTCTATGAAGTAGATTTTTCCACCTAATATTTGACTAAAGCCATTCAACATTATAGTGTATTTGAAAGCTATCAATTTTATCATTTTATTAGACTTTAAAAAATAACTTAAGTGAATTTAAAACAACCTTCACATAAACCCATTACAATAAATGTCATATTTACCTGTGCCCTTCAGAAAGTAGGAAATATAGAGAAATTGAATAAAGATATCAAACACTAAATTCTAATTTAAATATAGATGAATCCTGAATTTCCTGTTTTTTCTTTTGTTCTTTGATTAACAGACATCACAGCAGCTGGGTTATTAGGTTATTAGGTTATTTGGCTGCTATTACTTTAAGAGCTGCCGCTGCTGAACGTGCCGCGGATCTGATACGGATGCTTGTATTTTCATTCGCGCTTTAATATGAAATGATACAGGCTACAGTGCGTGCCGCCATATTTGTGAGTGCAATTGAATAGCATGCGCTACAAGCGTAGTATAACGGCTGACAGAATAGGAAAATTTGTTTTTACTGACATATAGCCTGACATCATCTCATCAGAGCACAGTTCACTGTAGTTCTGCTGAAGCTCCTCGTCACCTGTAGTGTCTCCGCGCTCGTTTGACTAGCGCCTGGTGCTGAGGTGAAGTGCAGTACGTGTCTGAAAAGTCTCCTGTTTGATGTGGCCGTAAAGACGTTCTAAATAAACGCAATTCTTGTCATGAAAAAATATACAGAAGTTGGGGTGGCCAACCCTAGCTTCACCCCTGCGTTAACTGCGTTAAATATTTTAACGCGGTTAAACTGGAGAAATTAATTTTGACAGCACTATTTATACTACAATAAAATTATTATATAATAAAATAATTCAATGTTTTTGTTTTATTTTTATTTATTTTTAAATATTTCTAAACATTTTCTTCTCGATTTGTCCTCTATCTTGGATTTTCGTTTATTTAATTATTTATTTTACACTGCAGTGAATTATGGCATTGCCCTCTCCATAAAAGACTTTTTGCTGCCTTTTAGAGCACACTTTGTGTTATGAGCAGCCCATGATGCCATAAAGTGTTGCTTTTTGTTGGCAGCTCACTAGGTTTTGGAACAGAGCTTCAGTATTTTTGCTCTCCTCAGTCCGTTAGCTCTTATTCAGTGCTCATGGTCTGGAGAAAGTGTCATATCAGGGAGGAAATTGCCTGCAGATGTTGGCGAGGTGCTTTAGGGAGAGGGTGGGACGGTACGATCAGGCTGGAGGTTATTAGGCCAGGCAGCAGATGACTGCTTTCTGACAGGGGTGAGAGAGAGAGTGAGCTGCCCTGGGACAGGCCACACTCTACTGGTGAAGGAGACATTTTCCCTGTATCCAGGACCTCCTGGCTGTCACGCTTCCCTCCTCATTTGTTCCTTTGCTCCTTCATCCTGCCGAACTTTGGGATGACAGCTGGACGTCACGCAGATGCTGTGTGAATTAGTCCCTGAATGTCATCAGGTCTGGATCCCGGCTCTCTTAATGGCCTAACCCAGTCAAAGGTGTCGAGATACATTTCCTTCTCCTCGCTGCTGCGGCTGACAGGAGCGCTGCTGTGTTTTTTCTGCTAAGTGAGGTTAGATTTCACTTGGGTTTAATGTTAAAGGCTTGTGGAGAATTCAGAGACAGGGTCATGGGCTAGATGATTAGCAGTCATGTAATTTATGTCACACACCCAAGTCATTTATGCACTGTCAGGTTTAGCTTTAGACACTTGAGCTTAAAATTACATAACGCTGAATACATAAATAGTGTGGTTGCAGCATTGGCTTCTCTGATGTTGTGTTAGCTCAATTAATGTTTTAATGGTTGTCGTCTGGCTTGTGTTTTTGTGTGGATATTTGATTTATACGTCTGCTTGCAGTAAGTTGATCAGGGGTTCTTAGACTTTCTCAAACCATGGACAAAAAAGACATTTTATGTTTACCTGAGACACAAACTGGAGAAATCATATACTATGCTATTTCGGTGAGAAAGAAATCTTTTTTTTTTTTTTTTTTGGCAGAGCGATACCATCCAAAATAAAAATTTACAATATATTTGTTTTTCATTTCACAATTTTTTTTGGTGATTTTTTTTTTTTTTTTTTTTTCTCAGTTCTTTTTTGTTTTGTTTTGTTTTGTTTTGTTTTGTTTTTTGGATGATGTATATTTAATTTTGTTCACACTTTATTTTAAGGTCCAATTTTCACCATTAACAAACCATTAACTACGACTTTTGCCTCAATAAACTCTTAATTTGCTGCTTATTAATTGTTAGTAAGGTTCTTGTTAAGTTTAGGTATTGGGTAGGATTAGGGATATAGAATATGGTCATGCAGAATATGTGCATTATAAGCACTAATAAACAGCCAGCATATTAATAAAAGGCATGCTATAATAAGCAACTAGTTAATAGTGTGAGATGGTCTCTATGCTAAAGTGTTACCTTATTTTATTTTATTTTTTTTTTACTTATTTGCAGTTTCATTTATTTTATGATTATTGATATAATTATGCGTTTTATTAAAGCTTGGTGTGACCCTGTGTTTACTGGTACGCAAAGCACTTTTACAAGTACAGTACTTTGAGAATCACGGAGTATAAATGAATGATGTCACATGCAAAATATAGCATTTGGTTAAACTCTAATGACCGAACATTCCTGTATATTTGCTGTAAGCTTATAAATTCACATTCAAATGGGTTTTGTGTCCACATATTAAATACAAGACTGCATTAAGAATAACGCTGGAGAAAAATAATTTCCTTCCTATTGGTTTAACTTCAAAAATGTGATGAAATAATGTTTAGTACTCAGTTTATGAAGAATCCCAGTATTTGCCCAATATCTTAAGAGCCACACATCAGTACCTGTTACAATGTCACCTTGGTCCTCATGAGTCTTCAATAGCCGGCTCAGTGTGGTATAACTCTCTCTGTATGGTAGATTTGGAGAAGCGGTGATTTCGATCTCACAGCACAGAGCTTCCGGTGAAATTTCTTTCCTCTCTGTGGCCCAATACTCAAAGCCTCACTCTCAGCAGACAGCACAAGGCACGCCGCCATTTTCTCCTCAAAGCGTCTGACTCTTAGCTCAGCACTGGCTGGGCCTGTTTTCGCTTCTTCTCTCTGTTCATCTTTCCTCTTCTATCCATCTCACCACACGCACACACACACTCCTCCTTTCCGCAGAGCAGAGAGTGGGAGCTCCAGGCCTTGATTTGCCAACACATTTCCAATGATTAAAACGTAATTAGCGCTAGCGAGCGCCTCCTCCCTGGCTAATTTCGCTGCACGCTGTGACAGGCAGGCGGCCGGCGGCAGCACGGCCCCAGTGGCAGATGGAGAAGCAGGCAGCAGGAGGGGAAAAACCATTTTGCCGCGCCATGGTTTGCATCAGAAAACCATCAGGACGCACAGCTTTTTCTGTGGGAGGTAGGAAGAGAGGGAGAGAGAGAATGAGGGGGGACGAGGGAGGTGGGGCACGTAGCTCTCCGTGGCAGCGCATCAAATTGGCACTGTCAGAGCGGACTCTGGCAATGGTTGCCATTCTTCTGCTGTCCTCCAATGCCACCACCATAGCCCGCAGGCAGAGCAAGAAAGAGAGCGACAGGCAGAGAGTGAAAATAGCATAGGGAAGAGAGGAGGAGGAGGAGGGATGGAGAGAGCGAGAGAGAGAGCGTACCAACCTATCGTCAACCTTTCCGACCTCACAGCCTCTGTAATCAAGCTCAGATCAGTCTCAATTAATTTCAGCGTTCGCTGACAGTGCCAATTACAACACAATGGCAAATAGACCATGAAATGGAACGTCGAACACTTTGCGTCCTAACTTGACATTTGACTGCGGTTTTACATCAATGACTGCTAAATAAGAACAGATCTCTTTATGCCCTGTTTTCGAACATATTTTTTCAAGCATATTTTCGGAACGTTTGCTGTGTTTGGCTCGTAGCGGTGCTGGATTTAAACCACACATTTTTCATTGTGTTGGCCCTTGACCAGAGTGTGTCATGCAGGTTTGATGTGGACTCCGAGGTTTTCGTTTTTGAGAAGTCTGGTTCAGCTCGGAGCCTCGAACAATGCCAAAAACGCAGTTAAACCAGCTCAGAAAACGATTGCTTTAGTTTTTTTATTGCCTGCCATTGTTTGCCGCACTTACGAGGCCTATGGGATTTGATTTCAAATAGGAAAGAAATGAAATGTATTTTGCTTGAAGATATTTTCATATAAACGCTCTCTTTGGAAGTTTGTCATTGTGGCTGTGTTGTTTAAAAACCAGCCAATCAGAGACTTTCAAGAACCCATGAAATTGTTTAAAGATTGCTGTGTTGACATTTCGTGTTGTAACAAGATGTTGGCCACATATAAGAGGGCTTTTCCCATTTCATATAGCCAGTGGACAAACCACAAAACATTGAAGGCATTGCTTTTTTTGCCATCTCCTTCTCAAATCAATTGATATTTAGGGCCAGCACAAACCGTCTTTTGGCGTTAAAATAGTACTGTCAGGATTTACTAAAGACGCATAGTGATGAATTAGCTCTGAAAAGGCGTGGACACAGTTATTTTTGCACCTGACCTTATTGAATGTGCATTTGTAGGAATTCCCCTTTCAGATGCAAAATTTATGGGAGGAGAGTATTAAAATGAATCACACAACGCGATTTACTAACGTCTGTGCTCGTCAAATTACTGGTGTTTACGTCGTTATTTAACACCCAGAAAAAGCATGTCTTAAAGCAGGTGGTAATTTGCGCTGCTCTTGGTAGATTGCGCTGGTCATTATGGAAATGATCTGGCTGTGTCTGTTCTTTAATGTGAGCATTGTCAGTAAATCACACACAGAATTTTACCCTCCCATCTGTGCTTTTATGGAATTGCACTCTAACGCTAATTTGGCCTGTTTAGTAAATCTGGTCCTTAGTATGAGCAAAGGTGTATTCCTTAGTTTTCATACTTCAAAATTTTTCTAAAACGTGTCAAATAATTTTTGATTTCATGAGGTTTTTTCAGGATGTGTTTATCTCCCATGCTACACTGCTGCAGTGCAGACCGCATGAACACTATTGGTCTCATTCGTGGCCTAATCAGCTCCTTACTCTTCCTCCTTCGCTGTATCTGAGGAGTGTGTGTCTAACTAAAGCAGATGGCTCTACTGTTCCACTGAGGCCATTGGCTGTTTTAATAAGCTTAACATGCTATATTGATCTGCAGCCAAGATCAATTGGCGAAGTGTTTGGCTTTGAAATTAACACCACACCAGAAAAAAAGCAAGAAAATGCTGAGATGGATTCCCAAGTTAATCCATCCAATATGACTGTAATACCAAGTGTTTTAGAGGAATTAAATATGTTGGACTGACCATCATTTTGCCAATCTCTTCATATTTACTCTCGTTAGCATCCTTTACTGTTGTTTTCTTCAAACTTCATCTGTTCAAATGGATGTGTGCTTCTTCATCAACAATAAATATAACTTATTATATTATATTAATAAAGCTGTATATAGTTGACTAGCAATTATAATATAAAATTTATTTTATTTTTATTACATTATAATTATGTTGTTTAACTATATATATATATATATATATATATATAGCTTTATTACATTAATATAATGTAATATAATATTGATATAAATGTAATGAAGCTAAATATTGCTGATTGATACAATTATAAATGAAGTGAATCCAATCTGTATCAATATAGCTTTATTATATTAATATAATGTAATATAATATTGATATAAATATAATGAAATATAAAATATAAAAGCTAAATATTGCTGATTGATACAATTATAAATGTGTTATTATATTATATTATATTATATTAATATTAATATTATATATTTTGACATTTTTTCCACAAATGAAATAGAACAGGATGGCGAGAAAGCTAGGGATCGAAAAATGTCCCTGGACTCGAACCTGCATCTTCCACGTGTGCACAACAACCCAACATGTTAAGCATATGCATGTTCTAGCTTAGACGTTCTAATATGCTTTGAATCACAACATGTAACAAATCATACCTTTTTTGTGAAGTGCAGCGTCTCCTGTTAAGGACAAACAAGCTGCCTACCCTTGCCTGTCAAATCTCATCTTACTTTTTCCGTTACTTTTACTTTCCTACTATAAAGGTATTTCCGTCTGGACCCACCCCTCCTTTCTCAGTTTCTTCTCTCAGCACCAGTATGGAAATTTGCATACCTCTATTCTTGGAAAGAAGGAGCGGGAGAGAGAGAGAGAGAAAGAATAATGACAGCAATTTCTTCCCTTTCTCCACTTGCTGGCTTGCGAGAGAGTGTCGTTTAGCGGCACCTGTGTTAGCGACAGGCGCGTGGATGAGAAGCGAAAGAGAGCAGTTGATTAAATCATCAAGTCGCAGCGCAGAAAGTCAAATCTGCTCACCGTCTACAATGATATCCTTTTATCCTGACGTAATGAGCTATGGCACTTTTGCATTGGGTAATGCGATGAGTTCTGTTAGCGCGTTCCATTTGCTTCACAAGCAAGGGCGAGTCATTTCGTTCCTCTCATATCTCCGCAATCAAAGCACTAGACACTGACACGCCAATGGAGATGCCGACGGTGTTTTTATGGATCACAACACACTGGAAAAAAATACATTTTGCTCATTATTTGAACTCTTCACAAACCTTGGCTGGACCAAATGAGGGGGAGCCCCAGGCCTTTAGAAAAGCTTCATGCTGTTGTACATGTTAAATCGACCATTATGGCCCAGACTATATTCAGAAAAGCTTCAATTATATGATGCTGATTTTGTTTCATAGCATTTTTACTGTACTGCTAACCGTATTACCATGCTGGCATACATCAGAGCAGTAGGTTATTAACATCTGGTATGTGTGTGTTTATTGGTTATGTATAATACATGAGCCCCGTATGTCTCGAATCCCATTGGACTGGGGCTGTAAATTGGATGCTGCACACTAGGCCCTGTATCAGGTCAGACGGGAGAGACCTGTGCCAAGAATATACCCCCCCTTCCCCCTCTCTCACTTTCTGTCCCTAGCACTCATTATTTGCAGGAATACGGCTCCCAGAACTGTCAATCATTCAGGGCTGCCACAGGGTTAAGGTCTGCTTGGTGTAATTGGCCCTGAAGACCTTAGGCCCCGCCTCTAGCAGGCCTTCATTAGGGAGTCCAAGCTCAAACCCTGAACACATCTTCCCCAGCCAAGTCATCTGTGCGCTCCTTGCTAATTAGCAGATAAAGAATTAAGTGGACCTTGAAATTGAAATTGGTCAGAAAGGCTTAAATTCAGCATTTTAATATCATGCTATGTTTATTAATTTATTTGCCAATTATTCATTGGCTTATTTTGCATGGAGACAGCAAAGCCGTCTGTTGTCTTGAATTTGTGTTTTTTCATTTTTCCTTCAGAGTGATGTCTGTAATATTACGTGGTTCTTCTTAGTGAATCAAAAACATACAGTGTGACCAGTGTAGTCCACTTCTGAAAACAAATGACTCTTATGAATTGTTTCCTTTTAATGAATCAAAAACATACATTGTGACCAGTGTAACCACATTCTGAGAACAAATGACTCTTATGAACTGGTTCTTTTAAGTGAATCAAACACATACAACATGACCAATGCAGCCTGATTTTGAAAACAAGTGACTCTTATGAACCGGTTCTTTTTATTGAATCAGAAATGTACAGTTTGACCACTGTAGCCCGATTTGAACAGCTTTTATGAACTTTTATGAAAAATCATACAGTGACCAGTGTAGTCTGATTCATGAACAAATGACCCCTATGAGCTCTTTTTAGTGATTTAACACAACCAATGTATTTGATATCAAAATAAATGTCAGTTTTGAGCTGGTTCTTATAATGAATAGTTCAAAATATGCTTTGAATCAATCTGAAACTACCCTGTGTAATTTACAACATTAGTAGAAATAGTTTGAAATATGCTCACATGAGTCCGAATCGAATCAGGAGCTTGTGAATTGGAATCTGAATCTGAATTGTGAAATCGGCATCTATAGTGAATCCTAACAAAAACTGAATGCATTTAGTGTTAGCTATTTTTGACCAAAGTAACCAATTTACTGGATTGAATTCAGGAGCAAAATGCAATTGTTATTTCTATAAACAATCAAACTCTGTGTACAGAAGAAGATTAAGCAACGGAGCGACAGCTGTATTTAGCTGCAGTGTGTGTGTGGCCTATGAGACATGAAGATAGTTGGACTCGTACTCTAGTTGGTGTCAGGGAGAAAAAAAATCCTGCTGGTGGTAATAGGCAGATGTAATGAGGCCTGGCCGCTGAGTGAGATAAGAACAGCCTTTTCCTTCTCAGACTTTTATTACTCTGCTGATGAGCTGTGCAGTGCGAGACTGCCGAAATCGGATTTCCACTTCATAATAGCTTTATATTTAAAAGCAAAAAAAAGTGTTTCAGCTTCATCACGTCTAGCAGATTCTACACTGTTCTAATGTCTCCTTTTTCTTTCTTACAGTGTGACAGCGAGAGTGACCAAGAAGACAAGGTAAGACTGTGCCTTATTATTTTTATTACAAGACCAGCACTGTGTTAAAATCTCTGTATTTTATGTTTTTGTATTTTTTTTTTTTACTTGAAATGTGTCATAATACTTTCTCTTATCCCAGCATAATATGCAGAGACAACCACAAAACTTTGTTTTAACAGCGATTATATCACTGGAGGTCACGCACTCGCTGTGTAGTTTGTTTCTGGTAGTCGTTGCTATTTTCAGGTGGCAGATCACTGTCCGCTGTCCTATTGTCTGCATCGCATAAATGCTAGCTTGCATAAATCATTTGTTGCATTTGTTGCATCTGATGGAAATGTATTTTTACAGTACTCTTTGGTTACACTTGCAGTACAGAAATTGCATAAAAGTACATGTACATTAATAATTTAAGAAATTATTAATAATTTATTATTATTTTTATAATGTATTATTATTATTAAAGTATTTATTTATATATAATGATAATGTAAAATAATTTATTATTTTTATAATTTATTATTATTATTATTAATGCATTTATTTATATACTTATTTATTCATTCATTTAAATCTCCAATGGATAGAATTTATTTGAAGAAAAAAAACTGTGACATAATTGTAATTAATATACTGAATTGTGCTTTTCACAAATTCCAAAAACTGTTAGGAAGTACAAAGCTAGTTAGTAGTAGCAGCTGTAATATTAGTGTTATTAATACCACGTTACATCATATTGCACTTCTAAAATGATCTTTATTCTTTTTTAATCAAACTTGAATCAATGAGAATCCAATATTAGACTCTACTTAAAAGTGTGTTTCTATTTAATTAGAATTACCATCTTGTTAATGACTGTGAGAAGGCCTTAATTAACTCCGCATTAATTATGAATGACTAAATGGTGTGTGAAATTTGAAAAGAACCATTACGAGCTTCACAAGTTACATTTTACATACATTAACGTGTAACAAGTCCTGCAGATTTATTTAAGGAACAACCCACAGGACATAGGGTATGATGATTTACGTTAGGTGGAGCTGAATTATTATATCAATCATGTTTATGGTGTAATTGTAACAAAATGAGGCTATTATTTAAATGCATGAATTTAATTTAACACTAGGCTCTAGGCTAACTTTGATGCAAGCTACGGAAAGCTTGAACAAGGCGCGTCGCACCACTTATTTACTGTCTGCTGAAAATCAGCATGATTACACGAAAATGTTGTTTTGTTCGCTCTTTTTGAATGTTCCTCATTTGTTGTTTTAAAGCAGTGGTTGTTTGATGACGACGAGTCGAATTAGCCATGTCAGTCAAAGCCCTTTTGTTGTGGCACAGCAGAGATGTGCGGCGTAAGACGTTAATCGCTGTTTTGCTCGCTGCGTTCCTGCTTCTCATTATTCCTCTAATGATTTTCACAATGTCATGTCATTCTCTCTGCCTTTGATTAATTATGTGTCAAAACAATGGAAGGGTTTAGTAAGTAAACAAAGAAACAAGAGCGCTCTCTTTCGAACACACACACATTCGCAAACACTTCAGAGGGATCTCTTTCTGTCAATAGCTCTTAAAATGTGTTTACAAAACCGTGAGCATGTTGAGCTGTGTTAGCAATAAGCGACCGGTCCGTGATGTTTTCACATGCTTTCTCTCTCTGGGAATCAATTCAGTAGCTCTTTCCCCTGCAATAGCAGTTACGGTACAGTATATATTCAGCAGCCGTAGGGGAGGACGACTTGTCACATTAATGGGTCAGCTCTATTCATCCACAGACAAACTGTCTCTTTTTATTCTCCTCCGGCCCAAATCAGGAAATGAAAAAAGACACTCTGGAGAAATCACTTTCTGGCCGCAAGAATGATAAGAACGAGGCTTTTTTTTCCCCTTTTTCCCTTAAATGACAGTGCATGTTCATATTTCTTAACCAGGTCATCAAAATGCCCCACCGCAAGTGGACATTCCATCACCAGTTAAATGGGCAAAAGTTCAAGTAATGCATCATTTTTACAAGGTGAAACTATGTATTTACTGTAATATTGTATGAGTATTTAAAATCAATAATATATCAAGTAATTGTATAATATCAGTATATAAATGTATGAATTCAATTTATATATTTTTAAAGTATTTAATAGAAATATATTACCAAATTTTCATTTTTATATTTTTAAGATTATTACTAAAATTATTTTAGTAATATTAATATAAAATTAATATTTCACTTGCTTTACACAGAAGGTTAATAATATTAATTCATATTATTTTTATGTATATATAACATTTATTTATATTAATAATTAATATTTAATTTGTCATTTTAATTACAAATGAAATATTTCTTAATATTATGATTAGAATATAATATATAATAATTTATAATAATTAAAATTGTATTATATTATTTTATATTATTATTATATAAATTATTTTATATTTATATATATATATATATATATATATATTCAATTAATCAATATATACAGTACCTTATCAATTGTAATCAATTTTAATTTATATTATTTTTATATAATTTTAAATAATGCATTATATATTATTATATGTAAATATATATAAATGGAGGCTTACTGTAAAAAATTATGTCAGCAATTATTCCTTTCTTTCTCTTAAGTAGTTTACTCTGTAATAATGATGCATTACATGCAGGTTTGATTAATTAGTATAATTGATGGAATGGTGTTTTAATAATTTTATTATAAAATAATTATGTTAACATTAAATGTTGATGAAGCTACCAAATAGCTGTTTTTCTTTGTTAAAAGGGTATTTTTAATGTTAATGGGAAGCAGTATGCGTGTGTGTGGACGTGTTGCATGAAGTGTGAGAGTGTTTAATGGCCTTTTGACATCTCGTTTGTGTTAGCTGGAGCAGAGCGAGAGATTTATTAAATGGTACAGTCTGTACACCGTTCATCATGTGGGCCGGGCCTATTCCAACTGGAACGCGGCCCTAGTCCTGCTGTCTGCCCTCTCTGGCACCCTGCTGCTGGATGAATTGGCAGCATGCAGGCCGAACAGGGTCCAGAATGCTCTGAAAGAGTTTGGCTGGCCCTGGCAACTGTAGCTGGCCTCCACCTTCCAGGCTTTTGGCTCCACTTTGGTCCCTGGATGCCCCTGTTACTTTCGTTCTCTCTCTCTCTCTCTCTCTCTCTCTCTCTCTCTCTCTCTCTCCTTCCCTCGGTGTGCCAGGGATCTTGTTCTCGCTTCTCCCCACAACCTGCTCACCCACAAAACCCCAGGCCCCCGCCCCCTGCCCTGATTTGTGTGCAGAAGAAGTGTCTGTTATTAGAGGGAGCAGGTAGGACCCTGTCTTCTCATTACCAGCCGCTCAAGGGGGATTATTATGTCTGCTGTGGCTGGCAGCGAGCGAGCGAGAGAGATTCCAGCGCCTGACGGGCTGTTTGATGTTCCGCAGCTGCCCGGATCCAATAACGTCCCCTTTTCATGGCGCAGTTAACGCTAACAGGTCTGCGCCATCTGAGAGCGTTTAAAGACCGCTGAGGCTCAAGTGAATCTGTGCCGACTTTAGCCAGCAACAAATCAGCACATGTGCTCAGGCTTAGTCCCTCTCTACTCTCAGAATCCCTCTTTATGTTTGAGCCTCGGTGCAGTGGGCTACACATGTGCACTTGACACACAAGCCATTGTAAGTTCAGATTTAGGTATGACCAGCATTGTGTCTCTGTCTCCGTGTCTCATTTTATCTGAAAATATAAAAAATGATTTTATATCATTAATAAGGGGGGG
>JAFVLL020029565.1:0-23427 GCA_021397915.2 Tor tambroides | reverse complement strand
AGATTCATCTTTAATTTATACAGTCAAATATGCAGTGCTGTTTTACATTTGATTATTCAATTTCTGTACATAAAAAGTAACGCTATAGACCTCCCTAAAAAAAAAAAACCCTGAAAAATCACTTTTTATTTGTATCTTTACTCTATTGTATTTATTTATGCTGTTGCTTGTAGTTAAATAGATTATTCTTATTTTCTTTGTTTTTATTTGACACTGACAGTATAGTTTTTCCCTAAACATACCGAAACCGTGACTCTAATACCGTGATACAAACCGAACCGTGAAAAAGTTGAACCGTGCCACCCCTAATATATATATGAAAACTATTTTATAAAACCTGGTACAAAGTATATTTTTCTTGTTGAAGAAAGTCAATTAATTTAAATTCTATTTTTGATCTAAACAAAAAGACAGATTTAATCAAAACAAAAATTCTCATTTAAGAAATAATATTAGAAATGTACTAATTTCCAAGTTAAATCTATATCAGTTGTTTTATTTTTCCAATTTGTTAAACTAGAAAATTAAGAAAAAAGCAAACAAATAAAGGAACATTCATGCAATTTTCTATTTTATTTTAATTCAATACCAAATGTTAATTTAAAAACACAAAACATGAATTTTTCATATCCTGAAAACATTTCCCCATAAAACATGAAAAAAACTAGTTTAACAAACTAACATAAAACAGTCTATCTCAGAATCAGAACAAACGGCATCAAAACTATATGGTTTTATTCATAATTCACAATATTAGCAGTACTGAATTTTAGGTTCTAGCTCACCTTTTCCTAGGCTGAGCATTAGGCTACCTGCTGAATAAAATATAAAGTGCTTTTCATACACTTAGTCCATGTGCAGGGCATAAATCAGTCAAAAAACATATGTACATAAGGCCTGAGATTGGTCAATTCATCCATTCCAAAATTTTCTTCCAAGATGATTCCAACTCTAGATGGGTTTAACTGTGGACTTTCTTGATCAATGCTGAGGATACTTACTAGAGTCTGTCTTGTCAGCTGCATTCAGAAACAGATCAACAAGGACATTATCAAGTCAGTTAGATAATGCTGTTGTCAAATATTAAATATCATATGCTGCGTTCACACCATGTTCTACTTGGAGCTGTTCATGTCCTTGGACCGGGAACTGTGCATTTCTATGGCAACACCATCAATGCCTAAATTAATCTACAACAGTCAGGTACAGTGGTCATGTAGAAGTTCTCAGAAAATTCCCAGATTACAGATGGTAATTATGAGTTCTACAAGGACATGAATACTTTTTCCAAGTTGAAATCTTATAATTATTGCACAATTACAACATGGAATTATTGCACTTGTTTGCACTAATTATGTACTTGGTTTACTGTAAAAAAAAAAAAGAAAAAAAAAAGAGCTGGTCTTTGAAGTATCATCTAGGTGATGTCAGGCTTGTCTGACAACTTTTCTGTGAAGAGTAAACATTAAAGTTACAGTCTTTATAAAGGCATATGACTTAAGGGTTTACATTTAATTGTGCAGTGTGCCAGTCAAAGTGATCATCCTCAGAACAGGTCTCAGTTAACCCACATGACATACAGCTGATCTGGAGTTTTGGTGTGAAGGTGGCATAAGTGTACGTTTTTTTTATTATTATTATTGAAATGTATGTACATGCCTGATGTGAACAAGGAAATTGTTCCATTCTTGTGTAACTTCCATGTCTGAACATACAGACAGGCCTTAGTTAAATAAGGTTATTTAAATAACTTTTATAAAAATGCCTTAAGAACTTTACTGGTGTGCATCTTGAGACAAGACAATAGCACTGACATATTTTAAGATGTGTCAGTACAAGATATGTTCAGTTAAGACAGCTTGAACATGCATTTTAGTATAGCCTTAAAGCCTTGTCTGTGAAACCGGGAGGATAATGTTTATGTTAAATAGGCCTATCTCTTTTCACAGTTGTGAGGGCCATACTTAACGTTACATTTCCAAAGCATCTCTTCCATTTCTTCTTCTTCTTTCCAAAACGAGATGGTCCTCACTGCAGAACACAAGATCCAGGGGGCGTGGTTGGATCCAGACCCAACTCCTCCCACCTTCCATATACCTAAATCTACCTGTCTCCACCCCTGATCTGTAAACCCACCCATCTCCACCCCTAAACCTACCAATCTCCACCCCCTAGATGTGGATCCAACCACGCCCCCTGGATCTTGTGTTCTGCAGTGAGGGGCTACTGTCCAAAACAAGATAGTCATTAAGAGGGCTCTGAACCTAGATAGACAGAAGTATATTCATCCGTTTTTGTATTTATACCGTTAATTAACTTAAACTTAAATGTTACTCTTTCAAAGAATAGCCATTTCTATTGAACGTGGTCGTTAAATTATTTCACTTACCATATTAGCTCCACTATCGTCTCTCCTCCGCTGCAATCGCGGCTGCTGTATGAATGAAATTAATTTACACTCCTCACAAACAACATTGAGTGAAAAGGAAATAGGAAGAGGCGGAAAAAAATGTCAGTCGATCTTGCTGGTCAGGGGTTCAAGCACAGAATATGTCCGCTGCAGGAGAGTGAGAAAGCTAGCTAAAGGATGAGAAATGTCCCGTCGTTTAGACAAACAACAATTTTTGCTGATTACAAACAGTCTCTTGAGGAAAAGAAAGATCGATAAAAGGTAAATGGCAGAAAAGAACGTCCATAGAACTAACTTATCCGAAACAAAATTTCCACCATCTCATCCACACACAATAACAATGACAAAACGCACGACGCAGCACCAGTCTGGGGAAGGCGTGGTCAGGAGATAAAATTAATAATATGAGTTAATGTAAATTTATTCACAGATTCAAATATGTCTACAGATTAGTAGAATAGACTTATATCTTCTAAGTAATGCAGTCAAACTTAAATATTTAAGTATATTGTAATTACATCACTTAATTAGATACAAAATCCAGGTTTACAGTGCACATGCGCTGGCCTGAGTGTAACCTAGACATTTTACATTCGTCAAAATAAATATGTCTTAGTTGAGCACTTAATGAAAAATATTTATATTTAACAACGTTTTGAACGGAAAAAATATATATATTACTTGTAAAATACAATAAATAATGGTAAACTGAATTGAAAAACAAATTATTAGTTGGATGAGGTACTGCTTAAACCTTTTTTTTCAGTGTGTGTGTGTGTGTGTGTATATATATATATATATATATATATATATATATTTATTTATTTATTTATACAGTGCCTTGCAGAAGTATTCAAATCCCTTCATTTTTTTTTTTACATTTTGTTATGTTGCAGCCTTACATTAAAACGCTTTAAATTACTTTTTTCCACAACAATCTACAATTCACACACCATAATGACAAAGCAAATAACAGGTTTTTAACATCTTTGCAAATTTATTATACATAAAAAACATTAATGATTCCATTGCATAAGTATTCAAACCCTTATCTGGGACAGTTGAAATTTAACTCAGGAGCATTCATATTGCTTGTAGATGTTACTACACTTTGAGTGAAGTTAACTATGTAAATTCAATTAGATAGGTATGATTTGAGCAGCACACACATCTTAATAAAAGGTCTAGCAGCTGAGAAATGCATATCAGAGCAAAACCAAGCCCTGAGGTCAAAGTAACACCTGGGGCTCAGAAACAGGTTTTTACGTCAAACGCACACATCTGGGAAGAGTTCAGAAAAATTCTGCTGCATTGAAGGTTCACAGAATCATATAACCTTCATTATCCATAATGGAAGACGTTTGAAACAACTAGAACTCTTCCTAGACCTGGCCTCCTGGCCAAACTGAGCAACTGATGGAGAAGGGCCTTGTCTAGACTGTGACCAAGAAGCTGATGGTCACTCTAGTTGAGCTCCATGATCATATATGCAGATGGGAGAAACCTACAGAAGGACAAACATCACTGCAACACTCCACCAATCTGGGCTTTATGCTGGTGTGGCAAGAATCAATCTTCTCCTCAGTGAAGACACAAGAAAACACACTTGGAATTTACAAAAAAGTATCTAAAGGACCCTCAGACTCTGAGAAACAAGATTCTTTGGTCCGATGAACCTCAATTCCAAGCATCATGTTTGTTTGAAGGAAACCAGACACTGCTCATCACCTGCAGAGTACCATCCAGAAAGTGTGCTGGTAGCAGCCTCATGCTGTGGGGCTGTTTTTCAGCGGCAGGTACTGAGGGACTCATCAGAGTAGAAGAAAAGCTCAATGCACCATATTGAGATGGTCCAGAGCATTCAGAACCTCAGACTGGGCAGAAGGCCCACCTTCCAACAGGACAATGACCCTAAACACACAGCAAGAGTGACTTATAGACAACTCTGTGAATGTCCTTGAGTGGCTCAGCCACAGCCTGGGCTTGATCCCAATGAAATATTTCTGAAGAAACCTGAAAATGTGTATCTGCCCCCATCCAACCCGACAGAGCTTGAGATGTGAAGAGGTGAGAAGAAGAATAGCAGATAATTGCCAAATGCTGATATGCACAGCTTGTCGCATCATATGCAAAGAGACTTGAAGCTCTAAAGATACTTCAGCCAAGTACTCAGTCAAGGGTTTGAATACTTATGCAATGTACTTATAAATTTACAAAGTTGTGACAATTCTGTTTTTGCTTTGCCATTATGGTGTATGGAGTGTAGATTGATGTGGGAAAAAAAAGTAATTCAATGAAGTTTAACATAAGGCTGCAACATAAAACGTGAAAAAAATGAAGGGGTTTGAATAGTTCCATAAGGCACTGTAAATACAATTTGCACCTTTATAGATCATGTTAGTTTATCTATAATGGGCTATGGGAAAAGTAGCCTAATAATGTAATCTATTGACTAGCCTATGCATAAAACCCATATTTTAACTTGTACCAGATATGGGTGTCATGTCATAAAATATTTTTTAGTATGTCTGACTTTGTATTTAACATAAATTTAATAAAAAACATTGCAAGTTGCTAATTATAAAACTTTCATTTTACACAAAGAGAGCAAAGAATATTTGCTCTATCAAAGAAGATTATCATTGAAATATCTTAAGTTCAAGTGCTCTCAAAAACCACCATTATAATCACTGAAGCCGTTTACACTGTGATTATAATGGTATTTAAACACTGAACTTAAGATATTTCAATGATAATCTTCTTTGATAAACAAATGTTCTTTGCTCTTTGTGTAGATGGGGTTTTATAATTAGCGGCTTGCAATATTTTTATTAAATTTATAGTAGGTAGGCGTACTAAAAATATTTTGTAACATGACATATATCTAATTGCAAATTAAAATATGAGTTTATGTCGTTACATTATTAAATTTCACTTTTCCATATTACATTATGATAAACTAACATGATCTATAAGGTGCAAATTGTATTTACGAAATGCCTTATGGAACTATTCAAACCCCTTTCATTTTTCATTTTATGTTGCGGCCTTATGTTAAACTTCATTAATTACTTTTTTCCACATTAATCTAGACTCCATACATTATAATGGCAAAGCAAAAACAGAATCGTCACAACCTTGTATATTTATTTTAAAAAAACTGAAATAAGTACTTTGCATAAGTCTTCATACCCTTAAGTCAGTACTTACCTGAACAGCCTCAAGTCTTTTGGGGTATGATACGACAAGCTTTGCACATCAGAATTGGACAATTATCTGCCATTCTTCTCCTCATCTCTTCACCTCTCAAGCTCTGTCGGGATGGATGGGTGGATGGGACAGACACACATTTTCAGGTTTCTCCAGAAATATTTGATTGGGTTCAATCCCAGGCTGTGGCTGGGCCACTCAAGGACATTCACAGAGTTGTCTATAAGCCACTCTTGCTGTGTGTTTAGGGTCATTGTCCTGTTGGAAGGTGAGCCTTCTGCCCAGTCTGAGGTTCTGAATGCTCTGGACTGGGTTTTCATTAAGGCTCTCTCTATATTTTGGTGCACTGAGCTTTTCTTCTACTCTGATGAGTCCCTCAGTCCCTGCTGCTGAAAAACAGTCTCACAGCATGAGGCCGCTACCAACATGCTTTACTTTTGGGATGGTACTCTGCAGGTGATGAGCAGAGCTGGTTTCCTTCAAACTGAATTGCAGTTCATTAAACCAGAGAATCTTGTTTCTCAGAGTCTGAGGGTCCTTTAGGTACTTTTTTGCAAATTCCAAGTGTGTTTTCTTGTGTCTTCACTGAGGAGAGGATTGCATCTGGCCACACCAGCATAAAGCCCTGATCGGTGGAGTGTTGCAGTGATGTTTGTCCTTCTGTAGGTTTCTCCTACCTCCACATATGATTGTGGAGCTCAAATAGAGTGACCATCAGCTTCTTGGTCACCAGTCTAGACAAGACCCTTCTCCATGAATTGCTCAGTTTGTCCAGGAGGCCAGCTTTAGGAAGAGTCCTGGTTGTTCAAAACTTCTTCCATTAAGGGTAATGGAGAGTACATGCTTCTGTGAACCTTCAATGCAGAAGAATTTTTTTTCTGAACTCTTCCCCAGATGTGTGGCTTGATGCAATCCTGTTTCTGAGCTCTACAGGCAGTTCTTTTGACCTCAGGGCTTGGTTTTTGCTCTAATATGCATTTCCAGCTGTTAGACCTTTTATTAAGATGTGTGTGCCGTTCCAAATCATACCCATTCAATTGAATTTGCCACAGGTTAACTTCACTCAAAATGTAGTAACATCTACAAGCAATATGAATGCTCCTGAGCTAAATTTCATCTGTCCCAGATAAGGGTTTGAATACTTATGCAATGGAATATTTAAGTTTTTTTATCTTTAATAAATTTGCAAAGATGTTAAAAACCTTTGTCATTATGGTGTATGGAGTGTAGATTGATGTGGGGAAAAAAAAGTAATTTAAAGCAGTTTAACTTAAGGCTGCAACATAAAACGTGAAAAAAAAAAAAAAAATGAAGTTTGAATACTTCCGCAAGGCACTGTATTTCAACTTTTGACATGTTTTCAGTGCTTGACAAGCCTGCACTTGAGTAACTAGCTAATGTTGCTGTTAATTAATTTTGTCTAATCAGTTAAGAAAATGTTTTTTTTTGTTTGTTTTGTTTTTTGCAAGCTTATGCTCAGTTTAACCTTGTATGTTTCCCTTCAGTAATTTTGGACAAACATTGCTACTACTTTATCTCGCTAGCACTTTGATTTAAGACAGCAGCTCACTTGCTTTTCCTGGTCATGGTATCATCTCAATATTGTAAATGTCAGTATGTGGTAAATGTTAATGCTCTTCCACCCTTTAGCATTAGCCTTGCATTTGTTTTAAGTAATGTGTCAAAAGGAGAATCTTGACATTATTGCTGTCACAGATTTCCAAGTAGAAAAGTGTGTGTTCGTGTAGGGCATCATCCACAGATCTAGTTTCAGCCGAAGAGCGTGAATTTCCACAAGGGCCGAAAGCGCTGTGTGATTCAAAGAAAAAATGTGTTACTTAAAGATACAAGTGTATATATGAAATGTAGCAAATTAAATAAATCTGACTGGTGGTTGAAATGTTGCTGAGTTTGGGTGATTTTCTCATCATGGGATTGTTGATATTTGATGATTCGATCTAGTGTTGTCACGGTACCAAAATTTCAGTACTCGGTACCGGTACCAATGAAAATCCACGGTTCTCGGTACCAATTTCGGTACCAAAGCAAAACACAAAAACATGCTAATTAAAAAATACACTATTTTTATTAATAAATTCAAACAAAAATAAAATGTACAAAAATCAGTGCCATTATTTATACTTATTTAAAATTGTGTTTCAAGATTTTCCGCAAGTAATAAAAGTATGAAAAACAGTAAAGTTTCACCCAAATTTAATTTGTCTTTTAATTAATGAAATTTAAACATTTTTTTATTTTTTTGATTTACTATTAAAATTAAAATATGGAAGAAATATTGTGTGACGATTTCTTTAAAAATAAAGATTTATTAATTTTTTTCAACAGTAGTAATAGTATCACATACATTCTACTAAATAATAGTAATATATATTTCTGGCACAATGTCTTTAAGAAACTTTTATTTTGACGGGTTGCCGTAAATATCTTTAAATTTCTGTGTAGCTATATATGACGCTGGTTTTACTCAAATGAAACGGTAAAATGCTCGTGAAGTGTTTCTCAGAGCAGTTCTGGAGATGTTGTTTATGTCCTCATTGAGACGGCAGGTGATGAAATCACCGCGAGCGTCACGCATGCTTCAGTAGTAAACAAAACCGCGTGTCTCTGCCATTCACTCATTCACACAGAGACGCAGAACATGCGGGATTCATATTTGAATCGACTTTTCCGGCTGGCTTAATATTTACAGATACTAGTCCATGTTGCGATTTGATTTAAGTGTAATGACCTACTTTTGAGTAATTCATCCAAACTTTGACAAATTCCGTGACATTCCGTGCTAAACTGTAAATTCGTTTTATAGCCTAGTTCCGGCGATTCAAATCCGCGTTTTCTGCATCGCGGAAATCATTGGAGCGTCTGCGTCAAGAACGGGTTGACGGGTACTCGGTACCACCGGTGCCAAAAAACCTGGTACCGTGACGTTTTCATTTGTTTAGTACCGACTTGGTACCTAAGTACCGGGTCTTTTGACAACACTAATTCGATCAGTCAGAGTTTGAGTTTTTGAACTGAAGAAAGAGTCCTGTTGACTTGATCACATTCTGAGATACACACATTTTCTCTCTTTTGACACTCACATGTGAGTGAGAGTTTTGATCTGATTCGTTTATCGTGCTTTAAACAGGATGAGGTGACAGTGCCTAACTGGTCAGACAGTAGTAGCACTAAACTAGTTTGCAGACGACACCACACTGATCGGCCTCATCCAGGACGGTGACGAGTCTGCTTACAGACAGGAGGTTAAGGAGCTGGCTGTCTGGTGCAGTCTTAACAACCTGGAGCTTAACACGCTCAAAACCGTGGAGATGATTGTGGAGAAACCCCCCTGCACTCCCCCCACTCACCATCATGAACAGCACAGTGACTGCAGTGGAGTCATTCAAATTCCTGGGCACCACAATTTCTCAGGACCTGAAGTGGGACAATCACATTGAGTGCATTGCGAAAAAGGCCCAGCAGAGGTTGTACTTCCTTCGCCAGCTGAGGAAGTTCAACCTGCCACAGGAGCTGCTGGAACAGTTCTACTCTGACATCATTGAATCCGTCCTCTGCACTTCAATAACTGTCTGGTTCAGCTCAGCTAACAAATCTGACCTCAGAAGACTACGGAGGGTAGTCCAGACTGCTGAGCAAATCATTGGTACAACCCTTCCCACTCTCAAAGAACTGTACTTGTCCAGAGTGAGCAAAAGGGCTGGCAAAATCACTCCGGACCCCTCACATCCAGCACACTCCCTCTTTGAACTTTTGCCATCTGGCCGATGCTACAGAGCTCTGAGAACCAGAACGACCAGACTCAGGAACAGTTTCTTCCCTCAGGCAATCCATCTCATGAACTCTTATCATTAAACGTGGAACACACAACACTATTATACATTATTTATTCACCACACATACTTTTTTTTCCCATTTCAAATCTGCACATATCAAAACTGTACATATATAATTGTCTATATTATATATTGTTTTTGCTTTTTGTACATGTACATTTGCCTATTTGTGTATTTGTATATTATTCTTTTATTATCTCTGTATATATCCTGTTGCTGTTTCTTTTGTTGCTAGGGCTTCTGTCACTACAACAAATTCCTCGTATGTGTAAACATACTTGGCCAATAAAGCTCATTCATTCATTCATTCATTCATTCATTCATTCATTCAAACCAACAGCATGTTTCTAACCAGGCCAGTGCAGAGGAGCGCATGCTCTTCAATTCAAATAAACCCTCATTAAACTGGAAAAAGAGCCACCGAGTTGCTTATATAACAGACTGCCCTTTGTCTTGTAGGTGACCACTGTGGACAGGTTCCAGGGTCAACAGAACGATTACATCATCCTCTCGCTGGTCCGCACCAGAGCCGTAGGACATCTGAGGTGAGCACTTCCTGTGGCTGTTTAATTATTATTCAAATATGTAGGTAACAAAAAATCACTTTAAAATGACAAATTACTTATTTAAAACCATTTAATTCTGGTTTAAAAATGTGGTTAAATGTAGCAAAATCAGTGTTATTTTACTATTGAGATACCAGTATGTTTGTTAATTTTCAATTAGGGTTTTTTTTTTTTTTTTGTATTTCATGTTAATTTTAGTTTAAGGGTTAGTAGTTTTGTTTTTATCATTTTTATTAGGTTTTTGTTGTTTTTAAATACGTCCATATTAATTTATATTTCAGTTTTAGTTAAGTTAAGCTAAATGAGACTGAGAAGTGTTCATTAATTAATCATTTCTAAATTCAGCTTTCAATTTGACTTGAGAAATGTATTTAATTGATTAAAAAGTACCACTCTACCTCTCTATATGAGTTGGTCTTAAATTGAGTCTGTAGGTGTAGCAACAACCCCAAACCCTTCCTAATATGTTTTAAGCTGTCTGATCCACAGCAGGGTTATTGTTAATTAAAACTAACACCATAACAACATTACCTTTTTTAAAATGTAACATAAACATTAACTGAAATGAAATATTTAAAAATGTAATTTTTTTTTTTTTTTTTTAATTGCTCATTTAGTAAAATAACTCAAACTAAAATGAATAAATAAAAATAATAATAAAATAAAATAAAAACAAATTCTGTATTGACATCAAACAAAAATGATAAAAACAATAAAATGACTAAAACTTGATGTATAAACATAAAATATAAGAATTAAATCAAATTCAAAATATTAACAAAAATTATATGTTAGTTATATTCAGGGGTGCACATAAGTGGTGTGCGACCAAAATTAAAAATGCGCTGTGTAAATGAGTTCTGACAGCGCATTTGCGTACTGATATGGTTGACAGCTGTTAATGCACAATTACCATTTTAGATCGACAAACTGTACTGTATAACTGAAAAACTGAAATCATAAATCTGGGCTATCCACTGCATTTTCAAAGCACAATGCAAAACTGTGACATTTCATTCACTGACGCTCTTCAGTCGGCAGCGCTAAACCTGGAAGCACATATACTTGTCGGCAACCCGCCAAAATAAAAGCCTAAAAGGACCAAACCAAATCTGTAGGTTGTCTTATGAGAACCAGGCTGAAAAATGTGCACCCCTGGTTATATTAAAATAACACTGATCCACAGATCTGTGTTGTGAAAAGTCTTATTTTGGAGGCCAGGAAGTCACTGATGTTTTCTGTCCCCCTGCTTCCTCTTTACTCAGAGATGTGCGGCGTCTGGTTGTGGCCATGTCTCGTGCGAGGCTCGGCCTCTACATATTTGCTCGAGTGTCTCTTTTTCAGAACTGCTATGAGCTGACGCCAGCCTTTAGCCAGCTGACCGCCCGACCTCTGCAGCTGCACATCCGGCCCCATGAATACTACAGCTCTGTGAGTACAGCCCGCATGCCACCTCTCAAGATTGGGCTCTCGGCTTGCTGGAGAAATTGGAAATTTTGCACTAGTTTCAAAAATCAATCAGTAGACACAAAGTACAATTAGTGCCTCCCAGAGAAAAAAAGTAAAAGGGGAATTATGCAGTTTTTGCACTAGGCAAGGCAAGGGAGGTTTATTTATAGAGCACATTTCATACACAATGGTAATTCAAAGTGCTTTACATAAAAGGAATTAAAATAATCATAAAAAATAATCACAACAATAAAAACAAAGAATTTTAGAATTGATTTAAATTGAATTAAAACAGTTAAGAATAGAAAATGATGTTACATAAAATACAGCGCAGTCACTGCTAGTGTCACCTAGCGGAACTGCAGAAATAAAGCATATTTTCAACGACTTTTGCAGACAGACACTTTATATTCTTACTATTTTATCTGGGGTTTGCCAGTAAAGAGCTAATGTGTGGTGAAAACCTGAGTTTAGCTTACCTGTTGAGAAGAAACTCACCGTATCGATTGAAACCCAAATTTTCTTTCAATTTCCTGCATCTTGTAAAAGCACCACCAGTGTTTGCTGTTGTTTTACCTTGTTGACTGTCTCTGTGTATTTTGGTAAGTCTTCAAAATTTTGGCTTCTCGTCTGTAAATGAATCTGAATTTGTTTTCACATGTAACGCGTCAGCCGCTAAACACCCTCTGGCTCAGCCTGAGAGATAAAGAGAGGTGTGACATGGGCTCGTTGAAGACCACTCATGCCGCTGCATTCTGAATCATTTCTAGAGGTTTGACGGAAGTCCAGCATATAATATTAAACCCGCAGCGCATATATTTATTTAACTGAACCACAGCCGTCCTGAATTCACAACAGCACTTTTGTGCAGCCTTAGAAAAGTGTCTAATAATGCTTTTCATGGATTCTCGTCTGGAATGCACCACTTCCGATATTTTGCCAGTTAATCGACACGAGCAAAATGCAGTTGATGGTTTTTATAATCAAGTGCTCGAATTTAATCAAAGAATCGTGACAGCCCTAATCCGTACTTCAACAAAAATATATACAACAATTAACAACTTTAGAGCTCACAGTAGGTCTGTCTTTAAAGGGATTTTTTTGTTATAAATCTGTTTATCTATGGAGAAAATGAATGGAGATTTGTTGCGCTCTATAGATGCCATCTAACTTAAACTGGACAGTCGGTGTCTCCTGTAGCTTTATAACACAAATAGCTGAACCTATTTGTATTTGGCGAGACATTTTTAATTCAATCTTTGTATCATCACTAGGTTTGAATTTTATCAGTCAGTTTTCTCTGTCTCTCTCAGGAAAAAACTATATGTTGGTCCGTTGTTTTAATTTTGAGTCTTGTGACTGAGTGAAAGAGAATTTTTGTTTTCTGGAAAACTGTACTGAAGCCTCTCTCCTCTGCTCTCTCATTCCCATCCAGACGGAGGAGCGATCCACCCAGCCTGATCAGGTGGTCAAGGACATGCCGGAGATGGCCAACCTGGTTTACAACATGTACATGCACATGATTCAGAGCATGCAGCAGCACAGACAAGTAAGTGTGCTCATGTTTGCAGAGACATTTATCAAGTGTAAGGCAGAGCTTTTGAGGCACTATCTTTGAATAGAGCTCAAATTGGTGTCACATGACTTTTTTTAAGCAATAAAAATGACATTTGTTTTCTCTCTTTTATATATAAATGATCTAGTGTGTTACAGAGTGAGTTAACTCCAGCTGAGTGATTGGGTCTTATTTTAATCTTATCTGTAGAAAATAAATTGCGCACATCAACAGACCAGTTTTGGTATTGCAAAATTTGCAGTAGAAAATAAAGCAGCTCATACATTTGACCTCCTGAGCATATCAGACAACATTATTTGAAGGTTAAACACATGTGAATGATACTTTGTTGAAAAAATAAATAAAAATGGGTCCCACTTTATATTAAGTGGCCCTAATACCTGTGTACTTACATAGTAACTAGATGTGTATGTAGTATGTAACCACAGTGCAAGTACACATTGGTACATAGTATCTACAGCTGTAATATTTCTGTAACTACACACATGTAACAACCCACCGAATGGTTTGTGTATAACAGGACATTGGTAACAACACTTTTTTTCACTTTACTAAGTACTCGTGTAGCAGGAATTATATAACTACATTTTGTTACAACAATATGTATAAGAGTAATTGGAACAATTTGATCCAGGGGTAGAGATGTGTAGGTTTAGGGGTGGAAATGGGATCCAGGGGGTGGAGATGGGTAGGTTTAGGGATATGTAAAGTGGGAGGAGTTGGATCTGGAGTTGGTGCACCACTGTAATACCAGTGTACTTACATGGTAACTCCTCAGGAACTGTCCACTTAATATAAAGTGTAACATTCTGGACACCAACTACAATTTATGTGTAAAGCCTAACTTACTGGCCGCTGCTGTGTAACATCAAAGTTTCAGTGCATTTTCTTTTCATCTTACTGCTGTATGATGTCCAATAAAGTAGTGTTTTTAACTTTTTGTACTGGACTAGCTGGGGTAACCACTATATTTCTGCATTTCTTAGTGCCAGAGAATGAATTTGCATTTTCATTCAACCCATCTGCTTGCTGTTTTTGTTCGGACCAATTAAATATATAACATAAATAGTCATTTATTATGCTGAAATATGAGGTTCATTTAAACTTTTTTTTTTTTGTCAAAACATCTATTAATTACACTGTAAAGTTGTTTAAAATATAGTTGGCTGTTAAAATATAGTAGGCTGTTAATAAAGACATTGGTGTTGTTTCAAAGCGGTAGTTGCGTAAAAAAAAACAACAACAAAAAAAAAAAAAATATATATATATATATATATATATATATATATATATATATATATATATATATATACACTGGGGAATCCTTTACAGTGCGGTCTGATTCACACATTATGTTTGATTCATGACTTCATTTACTGATTGATTTACTGCTTCTCTTTCTGCAGCAGCAGATCCTGGATCCTCCTCGTCAGCTGTTGAATTTAGAGGAGCCGATGGAGGCCGAAGAAGAGCGTCCCGAGACTCAGAGTCCGAGTGAGGAGCAGCAGCCGACGGCCGCTGAGAAAGAGGAGGGACAGGTGAAGACGTAGGACCAGAATGATGAAGAAGAACAGGAGCAGGATCATACTGAAATACCTGAACACCCAGGCAGAGACAGCGACAGCGGGGACAGTGACGAGGATGGAGAGGCCTAGAGAGTCTCATTCACCAACAGATGCTTTTGTTTTTTTTCAGATTATTACTGTTCATGAATATTGGGTGTTGAATGTTTGTTTACCTTTTGTAAGAGGAGTTTTGTAATAAAATGTAATTAAAACTGCACTTATATCATGCTTTTTATCTAACACAATATTTTTCCTCTAAAAATCTTTTGTATGCCAATAGCCAGTTTCCCATTAGATACCATCATTCTGAAATTTTAATTTTAGTATTGTTGATATACTATTATACACTGAACAAAATTATAAACGCAACACTTTTGTTTTTGCCCCCATTTTTCATGAGCTGAACTCAAAGATCTAAGACTTTTTCTATGTACACAAAAGGCCTATTTCTCTCAAATATTGTTCACAAATCTGTCTAAATCTGTGTTAGTGAGCACTTCTCCTTTGCCGAGATAATCCATCCACCTCACAGGTGTGGCATATCAAGATGCTGATTAGACAGCATGATTATTGCACAGGTGTGCCTTAGGCTGCCCACAATAAAAGGCCACTCTAAAATGTGCAGTTTTATCACACAGCACAATGCCACAGATGTGGGTGAGCGGTTTGCGGATGTCAACGTTGTGGATCGAGTGGCCCATGGTTGCGGTGGGGTTATGGTGTGGGCAGGCGTATGTTATGGACAACGAACACAGGTGCATTTTATTGATGGCATTTTGAATGCACAGAGATACCGTGACGAGATCCTGAGGCCCATTGTTGTGCCATTCATCCACGACCATCACCTCATGTTGCAGCATGATAATGCACGGCCCCATGTTGCAAGGATCTGTACACAATTCCTGGAAGCTGAAAACATCCCAGTTCTTGCATGGCCAGCATACTCACCGGACATGTCACCCATTGAGCATGTTTGGGATGCTCTGGATCGGCGTATACGACAGCGTGTTCCAGTTCCTGCCAATATCCAGCAACTTCACACAGCCATTGAAGAGGAGTGGACCAACATTCCACAGGCCACAACAACAACCTGATCAACTCTATGCGAAGGAGATGTGTTGCACTGCATGAGGCAAATGGTGGTCACACCAGATACTGACTGGTTTTCAGACCCCCCCAATACAGTAAAACTGCACATTTTAGAGTGGCCTTTTATTGTGGCCAGCCTAAGGCACACCTGTGCAATAATCATGCTATCTAATCAGCATCTTGATATGCCACACCTGTGAGGTGGATGGATTATCTCGGCAAAGGAGAAGTGCTCACTAACACAGATTTAGACAGATTTGTGAACAATATTTGAGAGAAATGGGCCTTTTGTGTACATAGAAGAAGTCTTAGATCTTTGAGTTCAGCTCATGAAAAATGGGGGCAAAAACAAAAGTGTTGCGTTTATAATTTTGTTCAGTATATATTGAATTAGATCTTTTTTCTATTTTTTGTTTTCCATTTTAATTTTGAAGTTTTAGTAAATTTGTTTTACTGTTTTTTTTTTTTGTTTTGTTTTTTTTAAATTAACATTTTATTAACATTATTTTTTAACATGTCTATGTAGTTTATAAGAAGTTTTAGTTTTTTAAATGAAAATGAGAAATGTTGCCTTAGCAGCTACCTGATAAAAAGTAGTTTACTTTTTTTTCTTTTTTTCTTTTTTGGAAATTTTATTTAAAGTAATTATTTTTATTTTTATTTATTTATTTATTTATTTTTAGTACTTCAACTTTAATAAGAAATGTTGCTATGGCAAATAGCGGGAAAAAAGTTTTTATATCAGTCAGTGTTTATTTCAAGTAATGATTTTTTTTTAATAGTTTTAGTTTTAGCTGATGGTAATGTCCCTGTCCTGTAAACTTGAGTTAACTTGGTGAACTTGAGCACATATCTGAGGGTAGATCACATGAATGTGTTGGTTGTGTAACTCGTGAAAGACGTCCATTCTCACGCGTCTGTCTCCAGCTGTCCTGAGCGCTGCTGCTCGAGCAGTGACTGACTGCTGGAAACTCAGCTTCATCATCAGGGTCTCTGGCGTCTGTCAGCAGGAACTCCAGGAAACATTAACAGAGCTTTCAAGAAGAATTTATTACGCAGCTCAACAGTCACTCCCAGTAAGTCCTTTCATTTTCATAAGTTCAAGACTATCAGTGTTTGGTCAATAACACAACAGGATGAGCTAAATGTGATTGTGAACTTTGAATGCGGATTTGAAGTGTTGTTTGTTTTTTGGTTTTTTTTTTTGGTTTTTTTTAATGTCGTGTTTCATTAGCATGCAGAATGGTTATTTTAAATGGTCTCATTAATAGCTGGACATTTAAAACAAAAGCACACAAGATTGTGCCACTCCAGAGCAGAACGCACTGACACAGCAGCATGAGACTGATGGTGTGATTTCCTCAAACCAGCCAGGGGTTTTATTGTCAGTTATTGTAGTAGACAGACAGCAGGCTGATCACATGCCTTCTGGTTTGTCAAAAACCAGTAATGTTGAATTTTAATTCACAATATTTTAGTGCATAAAAGTCAAAGTAAATCAAATTTATTTTATAATTATGAAATACCCTGTTTTTTTGTTTGTTTGTTTTTTCCTTTGAAAGCCCACATATTCTATAGCATTGCTGTAAAAAATGTGTAAAAAAAAACATTGCTCCTTTACATATTCATATACACACACACACATACATACATACATACATACATACATATAGTGGTTTCGGTACAGCATTACTATGTTAAATATCAAAATGAGGGGAGTGGGGTAAGATGTGCCACTTTTTGCTCATTGTCATTTAAGCAAAGAGAAATCACATTAAGGTAAAACTTATGCACATAAATATATTTCTGTGTATCTGTAATGAAATCAAATGAAATGAAACGATTCCAAAGTCTCAAAATTGGCTGCAAATTCATGACACTATAAATAATCAGATGAAAAAAACAAATGTAAAAAAATCAATACCAAAAAAAAAAAAAAAAAAATTTCATTACAACAAACCAATACCTCATGTAAACACTTTAAAAACAGGTTCACTTGCTCACCATCAAGGTTGCAGGAAATGCTCCTGCTGGCAGTTGTAAGGCCTGATGTAGTTCCTCCTGATCATTCTCTTTGAAAGCTGGTTTCTACAGCCAGCACTCCTCAGATGCTCTGAAGGAATTTGTCTGCCTCTTCAGAGTGAGAATTACATCCAGATGCAGAAGATGGTTTCAGATGGATGAGACTCTGAAGCACCTGAAACTTTAAAGGAATAGTTCACCCAGACTCATTATTTTCTGAAAATGTACTAAACCTCAAGCCACTTGCTCAGCAATGGATCCTCTGCAGTGAATGGGTGCCGTCAGAATGAGAGTCCAAACAGCTGCTAAAAACATCACAATAATCCACAAGTAATCCACACCACTCCAGTCCATCAGTTAACATCTGGAGAAGACAAAAGCTGCATGTTCGTAAGAAACAAATCCATCAAGACATTTTTGCTTCTGGTCAAAATCTGAGTCCATAATCCATAATAACGCTTCCTCCAGTGAAAAAGTCCATCTCTTTTTGTCTCTCACATTAAAATCCAGCCACATTTTTGTTTAGAGCTGTTTTGGACTGTTTTGGCTTGTAAACGGTGCTTGATCTGTGCAGATTTCTCTCCTGATTCAGACCAGACCACTTTTCCACTTGAGGAAGTGTTATTATGGATTATGGACTTGTATTTTAGCTAGAAGCAACGGTTTAAAAGTAAAAACATCTTAATGATGGATTTGGCTTCACAAGATGTTAACTGATGGACTGGAGTGGTGTGGGTTACTTGTGGATTATTGTGATGTTTTTATCAGCTGTTTGGACTCTCATTCTGACGGCACCCATTCACTGCAGAGGATCCATTGCTGAGCAAGTGATGCAGAGACACATTTCTCCAAATCTGAAGAAGAAACAAACTCATCTACATCTTGAATGACCTGAGAGTGAGTAGATTTCAGCTCATTTTAATTTTCAGGTGAACTGTTCCTTTAAGGGAGTGATGTATCTGATCTCACTCTCTCCTAATTACTGCTCTCATTAGCACTGAAGCGCTATTGCAGAGATGTATTAATATTCTGAAGGCAGGAGTGTGTTTGCATCCTAATTAAAAACCAAATTGCTCCTCTGGAGAACAGTGCTGCTTGGTAAAGTGTATGCACTAACTTTGAAAAAAGACAAGTGTGTGAATGAAATGTTAAAAAGCTCTGTCTTGTTCATGCAGCGGAGGATGTCGTGTGGCTCGTGTTTCTGGGGCATCGTCTGGCTGCTGGTGCTGCTGATTTTCGGCTGGCCCTTGAGCATTATGCTGGGGGGTCTGTATGGCCTCATCGCCCCCCTCACTGTCTGCGTGGGTCTGGACCGGCTGGCTGACCTGCTGATGGAGGGGGCTAATCTGGGCCGAAAGTGTGCCCAGAACATGAGGCATGGCAAAGCACTGTGCTGAGACCACGAGCCCAGAAGAGTGCTCAGTCTCCACATCTCTTCACTTCAGTCAACATGAACTCTTTTTGACAGTTTATTGTGCCTTTGATTCTCTGTGACTAGAACATGATGCTTCCTTAGTGGCACTTTCTTCCTCTCTGTATCTGTTGCTCTTAGGCTGTTTGAATATGAAAAATGAAAAAGTTCACAGTGTTGAAACACGAGTATACTTATATTGCAGGATGAGTTTGCTAAAATCTCTTCTCTACAGACTTCATGAGACCACCACCTGTTAACACTTGCACAGTCCAGGACAAGATGCAGTTCTTCAAAACCAGCCGCTGAGTCTCCATTCTGTTTAAATTGATTTGTCAACACAGGCTGATAGAAAAAGAATCTGTAGTGTCATGTCAAATTATATTTAGAATTCCAACATTCACATTATTCTCACAGATTAATGAATAAACTGATTTTAAGATTTTCAACTCTTCAGCTCCATGTACTGCAGCATTATTATTATACTGAAATAACTCAAACTAAATCTGAAAAAATACATGAAAAATGAGAAAAACTAAAATAGCACTGATCTACCGAAGAAACATGATATTTTTTGATTTGCACACCACACGTATTAAATACAGCAGCCATTTTATGTTTCTGGTATTTCTAACTACAAAAAAATATGAATCTCGTCAGATGCTGTTACTGAATTCATTGCTGCTGAAAAATGGAAATATGATCTTTAGGAATGTAATATCCTGAAGATTCCCTGATTTTAATAATGATTCAATAAATATCTGATCATGATGATGATAAGCTGTGAAATGTAAAAAAAAAAAAAAAAAAAATCATACATTTTTCTTTAAAAAAACAAAACAAAAAAAACAATGGTCACCCTTTAGTTTAGGGGCCAGTTCTCACTATTAACTATGACTTTTGCCTCAAACTTCTAGATTGCTGCTTATTAATAGCAAGGTAGTTGTTGAGTTTAGGTATGGCGTAGCGATTAAGAGATCTAAAATATGGTCATACAGAGCCATTATGCTAGTTATATGCATGCTAATAAGCAAAAAGTTAATAGTGAGAATTGGTCCCTAAACTAAAGTGTTACCAAAATGATTTGTTTTTCTTAAGTTTGATATGTAAGTAGTGAGTGATGCTCTGAGGGCAAGTTGTTTTTGGAGGGATGAGTGATGATGAAATATGGTACATTTTTGTTGAGAATAATAATCATCTGATGAATATTAAAGTGGAAATGTTGCTATTTTAAAATCCAATAGCAGGTTATGGGACGTGTAGTCTCATGTCTGAAAAATCAGAGCTGGCTTTCATCTGTAGGCTCAGGATATGAGAGGAAATGTGAGTTCACACGGGATTGTGCTGAGTTTGTATGGAGGCAGTAACTGTGGTGTCAGAATAGAGAGACTTCAGGAACCGTCAGGAACTGCAGAGCCACGCAGTGTAACCAGAGAAACCTTCAGATCTCCAGCTGCTCATTCACTGCTGCCCTCTGCAGGACCACACACCTGACAGTCCATCAATCTGTCTATCTATCTATCTATCTGTCTGTCTGTCATTCTATCTATCTATCTATCTATCTATCTATCTATCTGTCTGTCTGTCATTCTATCTATCTATCTATCTGTCTGTCTGTCTGTCATTCTATCTGTCTGTCTGTCTGTCATTATATCTATCTATCTATCTATCTATCTATCTATCTATCTATCATCTGTTATTCTATCTATCATCTGTTATTCTATCTATCTGTCTGTCTGTCATTATATCTGTCTATCTATCTATCTATCTGTCTGTCTATCTATCTATCTGTCTGTCTGTCTGTCTGTTATTCTATCTGTCATCTATCAATCTATCTATCTGTCTGTCTGTTATTCTATCCGTCATCTATCAATCTATCTATCTATCTATCTATCTATCTATTTGTCTGTCTGTCATTCTATCTATCTATCTATCTATCTGTCTGTCTGTCTGTCTGTCTGTTATTCTACCTATATCTATCTATCTGTCTATCTATCTATCTATCTGTCTGTCTGTTATTCTACCTATATCTATCTATCTATCTATCTGTCTGTCTGTCCGTCCGTCCGTCCGTCCGTCTATCTATCTAATGTATGTATTTCTCTTCTATCTGTTGTTCTGTCTACTATCTGTTGGTCCTTTAAGCAATTTTTTGGTTGTCAATACTGTGATGACTGCACAAGACCCAGTTCCTCTGTCAGTGCACAGCCTCTCTCTCTTTTTATCTCCCTCTCTGTCTTTCTCTCTTTTCCCCTGAGCACTCCTGAGGGGGACCTTCACCAGCCAAAACTGCCTGGTTTTAATTTCAAGTTTGTGCTGGCAGCACGGGCCGTACACACAGGGCTGCCTCGCAGCGTGCGATAGAGGAAGCACATTTGACAGCCGTTGTGGTTGGACTCGGCCTCTAAATATTTCATTTGTGTTTGAGATCAAGGATGGAAAAAGGCCTGAATGCCTCACTGTGATGAACCCCACACTGCTTTTCTCATTTAACCCTCACACATACAGAACAGCCCTCCTGTGTGTGTGTGTGTGTGGATTCATGTCCATTTTCTTAAAAAATATTCTGAAGTTTCTTATTATATTGTTCACTGCTGTACTATTCAGCAGTGACTGTTTGAAAAAGACCAGTAAGCGTTTTGGCAAAGCAAATCACTCAGAATTGAGGAAATACTTTTTTTCTTAGCGAGTAACATCTTGATCACCATTTTTCGTGCACAGTCAGTTGTTTCATTGAATATTCCAGGCAGATTCATGATGTGAGCAGCCTGTTCTCTCTCTCGTGCTGAGCTGTTCATCTTTCTCTTCCTGATGTCAGAATGGGACTGCTGTTGAAACCTGACATTTTTATTTTAGTGAGGAAGGATGTAATCTCCAGTCTTCTTGGGCTGGTCTGATTTTGCCAGCTTTGTACAAAGATTATTTTTTTTCTTTATGCACACTTTGTGCATTATTGACATTGACAATGAATTCAATGTTGTTCAGCCATCAGCATGCCAATAGTGTGCATTTGGGGCGGGAATATCTGTTTGTGTGTTTGGTGGGAGAGTGTTTAGGAAACCTGTTTGAAATCAGTCATTATTTTTGCTGTGCCATTTGGTGTGTCACTCGTACTTGCAGACTTTGTTTGAACCTGTTTCACAGAGGTCAGTGTAACATCTTTCCTGCCAAAATCACTCAATAAATGAATGAAACTGCCAGAATTGCATTTTGATGGAAGGCCATTCGAAAAATCTTAATCTCAAAAACTACCAATACAACATTTTTAGCAGACGCTATTAGCACCATTACAAAATAAAATGTATATTCAATCATTTTAGATTAGTAAAATGCCCTTTAACTAACCATTTGTCTTCAAAAAGTATCCTGCCAATGCAAGTGGCATTTATTTTAAAGATCTCAAGCATATTATCAAGACTTGAGGTGATAAACAATCGATGAAGTGTTAAAAAATGAAGACATAAAATATTGTGACACTGTGTGGTTGTCAAAGTGAACAAATATCTTCGGGGGCACTGTAGTCCCTTAAAATAGTCAAACTGCAAAAAAGATGCTTTGGCGGAACTGCGCATGTCTACGGGCGTTCGATGGGCGGGGCCAAAAGTGTCTTTACTTAAACAGAGAATCAGCTGACACTTTCACCTCACTGTGTCCAGAGACCCAGCGCTGTTTTACACCGCTGCTTCATGAGAACAGGGCGGAGCTGAAGGTCTTCACTGTACTCAAGGACATTTGCGCTCCAACAGCTGTGTCGTCTTTCCAAACACACAGCAACAAGTATGAGCCTCAAGTCCCCCAAATAAAAAAAGGTGGAGGTCACCTCCGCTCTCCTCATCATGACATGAGTTCAGCATCACCGGACTTTCATTTCCAGCCTATGAACATCACACATATGAAATCCGCGCGTTTTGGCAGCTCGAGATAAAGCCTCATATGACGCAGCAGGGCTCTCCACGGCACTGATGCCATATTAAAGCCCGCCGCCCTCCACCCACACCATCAATCTGATGTGGAGATCGAAGATAGGAGGGCTCACATGACTCCACTCCAGACTGGAAGACGAGGAGAAGTGTGGCATCTTCCAGCATCAGCACTGCCACAGCTGGCGCAGCTCATAACGGCGGACAGTAAGAGGAAATATTCACGCTTTTCCCTGGATTTGGAGCAGAGTCTGCGGATGAGCAGCGATGGGGGAATGGACCATACTAGAGAGGCTCTTGGAGGCTGCTGTCCAGCAGCACTCCACTATGATCGGAAGGTAAGAGCTAATGTCAG
>JAFVLL020029564.1:0-54913 GCA_021397915.2 Tor tambroides | reverse complement strand
GTCCTGCACACTTATTTTTTGCACATTTTATTTTATATTTTATTTTTTATCTCTACCTCATTTATTTTTTATTTTTTATATTTATGTTTATTCTTAGCAATATTTAATTTTTTTATCTCTACCTCATTTATTTTTTTATATTTGTGTTTATTCTTTGTTTCTATTGCATATAATTGCACTGTCCATGGAGCGGACCTGACTAACATTTCACTGCTGGTTATACTCTGTATAATTGTGTATGTGACAAATAAAAATCTTGAATCTTGAATTTTGGAGACCTATTCTCACTGTTACCTAACTATTAAATAACTACTAACCTATTAACTATGGCTTTTTGGTTGTTAAGTTTAGGTATGGGTTAGGATTCAGGAATATAAAATATGATCAGGCAGAATAAGGCATTAATATGTGCTTTATTATAAGTACTAATAAATAGCCAATACACCAGTAATATGCATCCTAAGAAGCAACTAGTTAATCGTAATTAGTCCCTAAACTGAAATGTTACCATATGTTCATTTTTAGTTGTTTTTGATTATTTTAATGCTTGTTTTGGCTTATTTTAAATCATTTACATTTTTCTTGAGGCACTGGCACCCTGGTTGAGAACCACTGTTAGATACTCGTGCAAATAAATAGAATAGAAATGATTCTAGGTCGAAACTCTAAATTGGTGTATCCCTAAATGAATGGATGTAATTCAGTCATCCAAATGAATTGATTTACAAAAAGCAAATTCCACAAGTGGATTTCTGCATACTTGCTAGTCTCAGAGGCGAGGGTCTGTTCTAGGAAGGCGTAAGAGGCCAATGTAGATGTGACAGTGGCTGAGAGCTCAGTGCTCCTCCTCTGCAGCTGAAAGCGCTCCTCTTCTGCCTGATTCAGCTGCTCCCTCAGCACTGACATCTCTGAACAAACACACACAGCAGAATCAAGTAAAAGCTCTCCTTTGACTACATAGAGAATAAATCAATTCTAAGTAAATCACTGACACACCTGAAGTCATAATGGTCTGCTGCATGTTCAAGTCTGAAATCTGTTGACTGGCATCTTGCAAGATTGATCTCATGTGCTCTAGTTCATTTTCCATCTAAGGATTAATGGAAACAGCGATTAAAAAGGCAGACTGTATCTAAAGTAAATGCATAAAGTAAAGAGACTAAAGGAGTCACATCATAGATTTTCCTCTCTCTTTTTTAAGTGAATATAGATACACTTCTTTCACAGCTTTAGACAGGCAACAAAAATCCAGTATTTTTGCATATCAGTTTAACTGTCTGTAGTCTGAACTTTGAAAAAAAATTATAATAATAATAGATTCCTGCAAACCCAATCCAAGGCATTTAAATACTTGGTTTCAAATGCAATTGAAAGGATTTCTGAAAATGCCACTTAAAGAAATAGATCGCCCAAATATGAAAATTACCCCATGATTTATTCACCCCCAAACCATCCTAGGTGTATATGACTTACTTCTTTCAGACGAATAAAATCAGAGTTATTTTTAAAAATGTCCTGGTTCTTCCAAGCTTTATAATGGCAGTGAATGGCTGTTGATAATGATATTCAACAGTGCAATAGAAGTCCAATAAGGTGCATCCATCATAAAAAAAAAAAAAATACAAAAAGTGACGAACACGGAAGAACAGCGAGAACAAAAAACACCAGTCACGAATTAGAAATACAAAACAAGGGCTTGTAAAGTAAAATGTCAGAGGATTTTGATTTAATCCAAGAGGAGTCTGGTTTTCCTTTGCTAAACAAAGGAAACTTTGCTTCCTTTACTTGAGTAAACAAAACTTGGTTCTCCTGAGGCTGGCATATTCTCACAGGAGCTTACGCTACGCCTTCGTCCTACGCCATCTGCTGGAACGCCACTCTCTCTTGTATATAACTTTGATTGTATTCATCTGAAAGAAGAAATTCATACACACCTAGGATGGCTTGAGGGTGAGTAAATCAAGGGGTAATTTTCATTTTTGGGTGAACTATCACTTTAAATGTAACGTCTTAAAGTGCAGTTTCAGACATAAATATGATTCAATACAGCAAGATTACATTTTGCTGCACCTTTCCATGCTGACATCTACACTATTTTATTGTCTTTTTGCCATTGTGCTGAAATCATTACCACATAACCAGTGAACCAGATATTGATCAAACTGTCTTTACAAACAGATCTACTTCACTTCAGTGATGAAAGACATGACAGTGTGGACAGTCAATCCTACAGAAAAACAAATTGGACTTATGTGCTGTAAGGCTGCACAACATCAGTCTCTTAATATTGCAAATTACCATAAACATTTGGTCAGAAATAGGACTTTAATTCACTAATCTTTTTAGTTTAGTTTAGTAATTGTTTTTTGGTACGTGTGCACACAAATGACAATTTTCACATGCAAAAACAACAGATTTTCTCACAGATCACACACTATGTGTCACTTTCAGTCCAAGTATCTTTCTCTTGGCCAAAGTGACGAATCAGCATGGGGCAATCTTTTGCCCTGACATGAAATTCAGATAGCATGAATTCTTATTAAATTTTGTTTTTTGCCAACAATGAATGTGACCGCACTTTGACATGCAATATCTGGTCGAAATGAGACTCATTTTGGTCTGATTTTAAAATCAAAAATAACATCACTGGATCTGTTTCCCACAAATTCTGTCTGTTCTTCTGACAGAATTTGTAAGCTATTATATGGCTTCAGAAGAGCTTTTTCTTACTGTTTTATGGTTTCCTTTAAAGTTTGACAGACATGGAACTGAGAATTAATAATTTCAGTGGTAAATGTCTAACCAGGTCTCTCTCTTCCACGGCTCTGTCTCTCATTTCCAGATGCTGCCTGCTGCTCTCCACGGCAGTTGTAGTCCTCTGATGGAGCTGGTGAAGCACTGGGTTTATCCTCTGAATCAGCTCTTGAGCCTTTCTCAGCTTCCCATTGAGGAAAGGGGGCAAACTGTTATTTTGCTCCATAAAGACTGAGTTAGCAAACTTTAGCATGCTATTTTCATTTCAATATCTAAACACACTGCTGGTTTTAAATGTGAAGTCTTACCTCCGCTAACAAGCTCATGTGATCTTCGTGCTTCCTTCTCAAATGGTCATTTGCTGCACAGATGGATTCCATGTATGACTTGTTCAGTTCAACCTTGGAGAGGTCACACATCTCACTCAGAATAAAAGGACATTACACACACAGTCAATTAAGCCTTCACTTTGAGTGTCTGTGGTAAATATTAAGCTAGTGGGAAAATTTTATTTTCACATAAATTGAGGTATGGATGCAAGCAATATAAGCAGACCAGTGATGGGTAAGCCAGTTTGAGGGCTGACATCAGTTCCTGTTGAGACCCAACAGTATGCTCTAGTTCTGCCACCTGAACAGCATGATAGTCCCTTAACTGTTGCGTTACATTGAAGGCCTGCACGCAAAAACAAATGAACAGGATAAGAGGCAAAGATTAACAGGATTTTAATAAAAAAAATCTTGTGTTCTTAAGCTTCAGAAAAACCAATAAAAATGTCTTCTAACCGCTTCCTTCTCCTCTTGAGCCTTATCCATGTGAAGTCTCATATCTTTCATCTTCTGCTCCATCCTCTGAAGCATTTCCTTGTACCTCCCATAAAGAGACTTCATCTGACTGACCTACATAACACAGACTTTTAATGAGATGTGATTTCTTGACAAATATCTTCTATGAAGCTTATGAAATACAATGGAAATTGAGTAGTGACTTACCTGTCTAGATAAAGTTTCCTGATCAACATTAACAGTATTTCCAATCTGTTTCATCTTGAAGATGACATCCTCTGTGCTAGACTTAAAAGAATCCTATAGAAGAATGATAACATTTTAGGCCTGTAAAACTGAAAAATGCAAGTGTAACTTTAAAAACGTATAGGGCATCTCTTACCATCCCAATCCTCATTGCTTTAATGCTGTTATATAAACTGTGAAGAACCTCCTGATCATGCTCAAGACTCTGAATTCTCTCCAGGGCAGTGCCATACAAATCTTTATATGTCCCATTCTGGGAAATAAAAACAAGATAAAGAAAATCAATACCAGATATATTCAGAGTTTTTCTTTCAAAAAGGTGTCTGTGGAGCTGGGTTGTCACCTGTCTGAGCTCAGTGTGGTCTGTCTGGACGAGTTTCTCTCTGAGATCTGATGGAGAAGTGTTTTTGCTCGAATTATGAGCCCGTGCAGAAGTGAGCTGCTGGGAAAGAACCTCCACCATGATGAGCGTAGAAGTCAATCTCTGCTCCAACTCTGATCTAGACAGATGCTCCATATTTCCAGGCATCAGGCTTCAAAGAGGGAATCATACAGATACATTGTAGATCACACCAACAGAGAGAAACAATTCATGCTTATCTTACTTACCTCCATAGCAGAGAGTCAGTTGAAGTGCTGGCATCAGAAACATCAACCTCCTTTAAAATTTCTACCACTGCTGAAGTATTAACGCTCCGCTCCATCCGCTGAACCGGGGTGCTCCAGACACAAGCGCTACGCATCACTACTGGAGAAGTGCCCACTAAAGCACTGTGGTGATTCACTGGTGTTGGAGTAGGAACAACCATCCTTCCTGACGCAACCATCAACAATTCAGCCATCTGTCTGAGCTGTTCCTGCAGAGGCCCGTTACCCAAAACTGGAGGGGCATTTAACTTCTGATTGTCTGCAGAAGCCATTTTAGGTTCCACATCCTTTGTCTTGGGTGGGTCTTGAGGAACAGGTGTATAGCTAAAAGCATTAGCCAGGGATGTGGAGTTCAACAGTGGAGGAGGCATTGGGCTCTCCGGGAGCTCAGGCCACAAATGGCTCACTGGGTTCTCAGCTGTATGGTCATGTAAAACACTCCTGCTTAGGTTGGGTGTCTTTGGAGTGCAAGAACCTGTTAGAGCAATAGCACTAGGAAGATCCTGATTAACAGAGACAGCTTCACCAGATCTATCACAGAACCGCATAACTTCGATCTCTGGGTGGATCTCCTCGTCCTTTGAACCCAGTGTCTTATCTTTGAGAATGCTGGTTTGCAAGCCAACATTTTCAATAAAGGCAACTTGAGAACAAAGATTTTCCTCAAAATATGAAACTGCCTCTTTCCTTTCCGGCAGAAACTGCTGATCACAGTATCCCTCCACATCCTTTCGAGTCATGACAGAAGAGTCATTCTTGGGCACCTTGTATTTGTCATCACTGTCGCTTAATGGTACAACATCTGAACTTTCCGTATTATTTTTACCATTCAATACTGACAAATGTTGGTTTGACTCCTGGTTAGCGACTGTCTTTGATGCTTCTGTTTCACAGCATGATTCATACATTTTCTCTGTATTGTTTCCAAGAGGTGATATTAAACTACCAACTGTATTTCCAGGCTTTTCCAAAAGACTTGCTGAGGAAAGCTGTGACTTGGAACAGACCTCATTTTCAGTGGTCAATATATTTAGGACCACTGACTTTTCCTTAGCATGGCAGTAAATATGGTCAACATGCTTCCTTCCTGGTGTCAAATCAGCAAAGCTTTGGCCATCATTTTCACTGGTGTCATTTAAACAAGATGGACTTCGTTCCTCGGCAAGATTGTCCATAAGCACAGACATTTTTGACACGTTGGATAGATCATCAATTTCTATTTCAACTCCAGAACAACACAAGCCTTTAAAAGTGATTTCTCGTTCTTCGCTAGATACACCATGACATCCTTCAGAGAGATCAGCTTGATCCTGATTGTTTAGGTTCACTGTATTTTTAGGGGTACACTGAATACCTACAATTTGTGCAACATTTTTCTGAGAGGCACCATCTGCATCAACTGTACTGATGGTGCTACTCTCTTCACACAAAGACTTCCAATTACAGTAAGAATGACCCAAAGGTTGACTGCTTACTGATACAGCATCTGTGCCCACTTTAGAAATGGGAGTGTTTTTACATTGTGAGTGATTTCCTGATGCTAGATCCTTTATGAGAATGGATTCATCAGAGATGGCGGAGTTATCGGAAACCTGAACCTCTCCACCTAAGCACACGAGGGATTTGAATGTGACATTTCCCAGCTCACAGGTGGAAACTTCTCCCTCCTGACACAAAATAGATGAAGCATCTAGACCAGTAGATCTGCTCCTATAATAGTATGGATGATCAACATGCTCAGTGGTCTGATTATCTTCTGTGCAATCAGGTTCAATGGTTTCATTTGGGTCACTCTGAAGTGGGTCATTATCCTCCAGTGCCAGACACCTGATGAGAACAGACTCTTCTGACATTACAGATTCATCCTCAACTACGACTTCTCCTTCAAGACACACAAAGGATTTTAATATGACATCTTGATGTTCATCAGTGGCATCCACAGCTTTCCCATCACTATGGATGTCTGTTGTGATAGTTAAGCTTGATGGGTTTTCACCAGGGACAACTTCATGCTGGTGGAAAACAACATATCTCAGCTGAGGTCAAAGTAACAGCAAAATTCCTTATATTTTTTTCCATATGAACTTGAAATCACAGAAAGTTTAAAAGACAAAGTGGTCTGAATGCAGTGAAGGAATGTCTCCATACCTTTGTTTTAGGGTCCCTCTCACGCATCGACGCATGCTTAAGCATTACAGTTGGACTGTCCTGCAAATTCAGCAGTTCATTCTGTACATCTCTGAGAGGAACTCTATCTGATCTGGACTGAAAAAGGCATAAACCTCTATGATTAGAGCACAAATAGTCAGAAAGTAGGAACTTTCTTTTTTTTTTTCTAGTTATAATATGCATGAATGTGGAGTACTTACATTTGACAATCCATGGAGAGATGACATATTTTTAGATTAATATCTGCAATCACACACAAGAGTTAATGGAGGTGATTTTAAATACATTTGATTTACTGCAATATTATGCAGCTTTAACTGGTACACTTTTCAAACAGCATCAAAATTAAGTAACATTTCATGATTTTACATCACGTATAAATCAGCATCTTTCAACCTTAATGTTGTTTTCATTTTCAAAAAGATTTTGATAAATATATAAATAGGCTCTATATTAAGTAAACAACACTAACCATAATAATAAATAGATGTTGAAGAAAAGTTTGGTATTTGTTAATAAAAAGAGAAAGGAAAATGCTGCCTGCATTCAAATACATTACAGTTAATTGTAAAATTATATATCCATTTCGCACATTATTTCTCACACATCTGCTTACAAACTGTTGAGATCAGGTCCACTTCTCCACAGAAAGTAAAAGTTTACGTAGTTTTGCTGCTTAATATATTCAAAAATATATAATAACAGTAAGACAAATGTCACTGCTTGCATCCTCTCAAGAAATGTCAACTTTGTTGGCGTCTCAACGCCCAGCAAAGCTGTCTGTCTTCACAACACTTTAGACATCACAGACACATAGCAAATGTTGCTTAAATACTGTTTAGACAGGTAGGCAACGTGATAAATTCTAAAACAGTCTTTGTTTATGGAGACTAATAAAGTAAACTGGACAACGGCATCGCCAAACCCAAAACATTATTAATGATTTCATTTATCTTAAAGCGTGCTCCTTCTTTAATTCTTACCTTTGCGTCTCATAAAGCGCTTTTCTGAACGTTACTGTTTATTTTAATCCGTACGTGAGTACTGTAAAAACAAGCGATATCGACTTAACCGCCACTAGCACTTTCAAAATACAACGCACAATTACCTGATTGGATAAAACCACCGCGTAACATACGGAAACACATTGCTTCTTCTTCTCTGGTTTATTGGTGATTTGCATTTCTTGTACACGGCACCACCTAGTGAACTGTTGTGAATTTAATATTTTCCCTCAACTTCTTTATTTATTTATTTATTTATTTATTCATTTATTTATTTTTATTTATTTTTTTTTTTTTTTACGGAAGCCCGTACTATTTACATCACAGAATTATTTACAAGATACAGGCAGCGTTCTGTAAACTGTCACCTGCACCGATCAATATTAACCCTCGAAGACCCAAATATATATATATATATATATATATATATATATAAACCTTTACATGTTGTTGTAGGAGGCATAGACATGTCACATGTATATATATCTATGGTAGGAGGCCTCTAATCCAGAAATAGGGTGTTTACCATTTTGACATTTTAGTGAGTTTTTAGGGAAATGTTGTAATATTGCAACATTGGGCCTTTTGGCTAACAGAATTTCAGTAATTTTATTCACTGTTTGAACAGAGAACATCTAAGAGTTCATTTGTAGGGTGTACTGCTTGTAGTTCCGTAACAATAGTCTATATATTTACACACAAATAATCACACAGTAATAATCAGACAAGTCATATTTTAATTAAAAAAAACATTTATTATAAAAATATTTTTATATTTATTTTATTTATATTGTACTTAGAAAATCTGATGACCTGATTAAAAACTTTGGAATTTACTATGTTTAGCTCTGTTCATAACCATGTTCAGTTATGATAGTCCCAAAGGCAGTCCTCTGAGAAGCATAGGTGGACATTGCACTTGCTGCAAAGCGTGTTGGTGTAGCCTTTACTATCCTACAGTGCCTGCAGTGACATTTAAAGACATTTAAAACTTGTGAATAATCAAAAACAATATGTTTCTATTCATCCATGTAATATGCAAGGTTCACAGGCATATTCTGCCACCTCTTTCAACCAGTGTTGTAAAATTACAACATTTACACAAGAAGCTCAAAATATAATATTATCAATACATTCAGTGGTACCTTAATATATATACTTAGTTGAATATTGATTTATCCAGTCCAGTAAAACAAGAAGATATAATAATAATGTGAGTTCATGACCAGGTGAACAGGCCTTTTTACAAAACCATCCAATTAGCATTGCAAGGCTGAACAATAGGACATATTATGTAAATGTAGTCTCAGTGAGTGATAAAGCAAAAAAACATGTGCAGGTTTATTTTAGTAGAGCTAAAATTGATGTTCTAATATAACAACAGTGAATTGCATATTTAAAAAGTGTGAAGTACTAAAATATTTTCCTTGCACCTTACAGTGCAAAACTAAATCCTTATTTAAATTGACTTAAATTGACATTATTTAAATTTTCAATATTAAAATTGCTCAACCATTATTTTTTTAAAGAAATGTGTGTGAAATTAAAAAAAAAATACTATATAAGATTTTTTTTTTCAATATATATAATATGGCCCGTGTTGTTTGCACAGTGAACAGTAGGTGGCGGTATGTCACTGTGGTGCTCTATTTTCCAGTAACATAAAGAAGAACTGTTGTTCTGTGAAAGTAGTTGGTCGTCCAACGTGTTCCTACCAAAAGCAAAACACGTGCTCGTACTGCAGTGGACGCAGAGCAGCTGATGGAACAAACAAACCAGTTTACCATAGCATAAAATATTTTCGAAAGTATATGAAGTTTTCAGCTTTCACTAAAATGTCGCCTCCAGTATGTAGTTGTGCTGAACAAGTCAGAAAACTCACACAGCAGGCGTCAGTAATGAGAAGAGAGATAAAAAATCTCAGGTAGGTTCTTAAATCATAATGATTGCGGAATGTGAGTTAAGATTGTCCTGAAAAGAAGTTTCCTCAATTCATTGATTGGTTTGTTGATCAAACACAGACAGCAGATGGATGGAGCCATACGAGCACATAAGAAGCAGATGTCATCACTTCAGTCCATGCTGACAGACTGTAAACATGAAGACAGATTACAATCAGTGATCAAAAGCCCAACTCGAAGCCCTAGTGAAATCAAACAATTATTAGAGCAAGGTAAAATACATTAAACACCATATATTGACCCACTTTCACTTTTGATTCTGCAGTCTACTTTAGTAGACCATATTTAGGCTGCTATAAATGTACCTTGTCATCATTTGAGAAAACTTTGTATGTATAAACTAAAATGGCTGTCAGTGAAGAAAGAACCCCTCTTTGGGTCCAGATGTTATCGTTGCCATGTTAACTAGTCTAACTAGGACCCTTTGGTCACAGCTTAGTTTTCATGCCAAATAAACTGTATTTGTCTGTCTTTATGGTCTCAGGACGTATTCAGACGGTACCGATTGGATACATCAGCTCATGTTTCGCAGTCAAAAATGGCACTCCACGACAACCCACCATATGCAGTTCTTCTCGGGCCAGCTTAAAGATTGAACCCTCAGTCTTCAATAACCCTGAGCATTCTTTAGTTGGCCTGGAACAATACTCCCATATCTGGTATGTAGCAAATGGATGGAGAAACTCATTTGCGTGTGCACATCTCCTTTCCTCCTTGACTGCCTGTTAGATTTGTCAACTTTCACCACATACAGAACTCAAGAAATACATGCTGATATGATAATCTGGTCTCAGGAATAAAATAATAACAGTCCTATATATAAAAAAGTCTTGCACTTTTTCCTCTCCAATTTAGGTTGTTTAAAAGCAAATTACAGTTACAGACACAGTCACATTTGCAAAATGTTGATCTATTGTCAATAACTTAACAATGTGTAAAGCACAGTTCAAACAGAAGTCACTTTTAAACGAAGCAGCTTCCTGTTGGTCACCGTAGAGAGTCTACATGACCAACTTGAACCTGTTTTGAAAACTGCATAGGAAAATCTTTCTCCTTTTTGCAAAATTCCTGACTGAAAATGTGACCGCAGAGATCACATTTTTGAAGGTTATGTGGCCTACCTTTTTTGCTTTTATAATGTTCAGTCAAAAAACATTGCCAAAAGTCATTGTAACTTTTATGTACATAGTTCTAGAACTATGTTAATGTTGTATACTGTCAAACATGATATTTTCTTAGTTGCCATACCATGAAAATCTTGTACAATTGCAACCCTAGTAGAAAAGCATAATGTTCACAAGTCCTGGAAAACATCACACAGTTAAGACAATAGAGACAATTGTTTAATTGAGATAAATAGCAATTGAGCATTTGGGACTGTTGATCATGCCAAATCAAATAAGAATGGGTTTAGCCATTACAAGAAGTAAATTTAATGGACACCTGGTAATGTTTCTAGACAGGTCTGACAAGTGAGGAGGCCTAATTAATGACAATTGAGTTCCGTATGCATTTGTGTGAAATGAACTCTTTTGTCTGTTTCTTTCACATTCTCAGGATCATTTTCCTCTTCCATAAGAATGGGCAAATGAACTACAAAGCCAAAGTAAAGCCACCCCGTCTGAATGGCCAGAGGGTGGGGGTGTACTCCACCCGTAGCCCCCACAGGCCTAATGCTTTGGGACTGACCTTGGCTAAGCTAGAAAGAATCACAGGTACCACATATTTACAAGACTGGGTGACCTCTGGGACAGCGGTTCTCAACCAGGAGGCTGGGACCCACTAGCGGGTTTCAGAAAACTTCCGAGAGGCCAAAACAAGCATTAAAAAAAAAAAAAAGCCAAAACAATTAAAAATATAGATATTATTTTAATTAATTCAACGATTGTGCTTATTTCTTTGAAGAATCATGGTTCCCAGTGTGTTGACAAACCTGAATATATGAGGCAAGGTAGCTTAATTTTATAAGTTTGATTTCTAGAACTGGAAAAGTCATATGAGATAAAAAATAATAATAATAATCTCAACTCCATTAAATTTTTATAATGATTACGCATTTCAGTTATGCTTAGCTCTAAATTATTTTATCATGTGGAAATAGAGTAAAAACATTTTAAAAAGTTGTTAACCTTTGTCTTTATGTTGTAAATCACCAAAAGCTGGAAAAGTCATGGGATCGTTGAATATTGTTGTGGACAGTGGGGGGCCTCGGAGTCTAAAAGGTTGAGAACCACTGCTCTAGTCTACTGGATGATTATTATGTGTTGTTTGCAGTGTAATTTTAACAACATTTATATATTACTGAAGTTTCTATTAATATTGTTAATTAGCCTTTATTTTTATAGTAATTTTGTAAGCAATTTATATTAAATATGTATTAAATTATAGTAATTTAAGTAACTTATATTAATTTTGCTATGTACTTTTAGCATTTTTTTGTTGTTGTTTTTGTTGATGGTTTTTTTTTTTTATTAAATGTCTTTAACTTTAAAGGGGTAGTTCACCCAAAAATGAAAATTGTCATTAATTACTCACCCTCATGTCATTCCAAACCTGTAAGACTTTCGTTCATCTTCAGAACACAAATTAAGATATTTTTGATGCATTCCAAGAACTTTCCCATAGACAGCAAGGATCCTAACACAATCAAAAAAAAAATAAAAATAACGATTTTATTCACCAATTCGTCTCCTCCGCATCACCCTATAGCGCCACTTTGGAGTATCACATACGTACATAACATATGCAATGTATGTACGTGGATACGTTGTTTACGTTCAGATCAAAGTGTAAACAACGTAAACAGCTCATCCGTGTTTGTTGCTGCTGACACAGAACAGCATACTTAGATTACGTATGTGATACTCTCCAAAATGGCGCTATAGGGTGACGCGGAGGAGACGAATTGTTGAATAAAGTCGTTATATTTTTTTATATAACGACTTTATATAAAAAAATATTTTACAGTTGTTTTGATAACTTTATCTCAAACGGTGTCAGAGTTTAATTACTTTAAGTGGGTACAGATGTATAAAACATATGAAAAACATGGATCCAGTACCATATATAAAAACAATAAAGCCATAATCTGAAAAACCAAGCCTTGTGCATTACAGGGAATAATATTCTGAATATTTTACAGTTGTTTTGATAACTTTATCTCCAACGGTGTCAGAGTTTAATGAATTTGAGTGGGTACAGTACATAAAACATGAGAAATATGGATTCTATACTGTATATAAAAACAATAAAGGCATAATCATAAAAAACAAGCCTTGTGCATTACAGGGAATAATATTTAGAGATTTTTACAGTAGTTTTGATATCTTTATCTCCAACGGTGTCAGAGTTTAATGAATTTGAGTAGGTACAGGACATAAAACATGGAAAAATATGGATTGTGGACTATATATAAAAACAATAAAGGCATAATCATAAAAAACAAGCCTTGTGCATTACAGGGAATAATATTCTGAATATTTTACAGTTGTTTTGATAACTTTATCTCCAACGGTGTCAGAGTTTAATGAATTTGAGTAGGTACAGGACATAAAACATGAGAAATATGGATTCTATACTGTATATAAAAACAATAAAGGCATAATCTGAAAAACCAAGTCTTGTGCATTATAGTAGATAATATTCTGAATATTTTACAGTTGTTTTGATATCTTTATCTCCAACGGTGTCAGAGTTTAATGAATTTGAGTAGGTACAGGACATAAAACATGAAAAATATGGATTCTGTACTGTATATAAAAACAATAAAGGCATAATCATAAAAAACAAGCCTTGTGCATTATAGGAGATAATATTCTGAATATTTTACAGTTGTTTTGATAACTTTATCTCAAACGGTGTCAGAGTTTAATTACTTTAAGTGGGTACAGATGTATAAAACATATGAAAAACATGGATCCAGTACCATATATAAAAACAATAAAGCCATAATCATAAAAACCAAGCCTTGTGCATTACAGGGAATAATATTCTGAATATTTTACAGTTGTTTTGATATCTTTATCTCCAACGGTGTCAGAGTTTAATGAATTTGAGTAGGTACAGTACATAAAACATGAAAAATATGGATTCTGTACTGTATATAAAAACAATAAAGCCATAATCTGAAAAACCAAGCCTTGTGCATTATAGGAGATAATATTCTGAATATTTTACAGTTGGTTCGATATCTGTATCTCAAACGGTGTCAGAGTTTAATGCATTTGAGTAGGTACAGGACATAAAACAAAGAAATGATGGTTTCAGTACTGTATATAAAAACAATAAAGACATAATCATAAAAAATAAGCCTTGTGCATTATAGGGAATAATATTTAGATATTTTTAACAGTTGGTAAGATACCTTCAAATCAAATGGTATTGTTGTTTAATGGATTTGTATTATTGCATACATTAAAAGTTGTAAAATTATTATAAAACGCATAAAATGCTAATTCCAAAAACAGAGCCTTGTGCAATAACAGGGATGTTTTTCAGAACATTTTAGTATTGGTTTTATGGTATAATGTAATGTAGTTAAATTGTTTAATTAATTTATATGGTTAATTTTTAATAATTTTCTTTCCTAAAAATTAAGCCTTGTGCAACGTAAAGGACAAATATTTATGTCTATCTGAGTTAGTTACGGCTTGAAACATAACAGGCGTTAAGAGTTTAATTGAAATGAAACCGAATGTCTAATGCATGTCAAACGTAAAACTAACTTTACCGCCGTCGGAATCGTCCCGTATTTAAAGGTAAAACGATGCGTCCCGTATCAAATCAATACGGGACGCGATTTGTCCCGTATTTTAGAAAGGGCAACAAGCTGAATCAACAAATAAGTATTTTGCACCTATTTAGCACCTATAATAGCAATTATAATGAAATCAATTTCATAAAAAGTTAGAGAAGCTCATCTTGGCGTCTTTGTTTCCATGGCGATGATGGAGTCGCCTGATCGCGCGCCTTTAAAGCGCTTTCACGCGAGCACTGCATGCGCTAAACCTGCGCGATTTAAAACATCTGGAGCTCACATCTGGAGCTCACATCTGCCCTTTGAACACAAGACTCTCCAGATGTAGGGCTGAATGGGAAAGTTATCAGTAGCTCTGTCCAGTAGCTAATGATGAACGCGCAGTTTTCAAAGAAGCAATTGCTCACGGTGGACTGTCTGACTTAAAGGGATAGTTCACCCAAAAATGAACATTTTGTCATCGTTTACACACCCACAAGTTGTTCCAAACCTGTAATAATTTCTTTCTTCTGTTGAATATAAAAGAAAATACTTTGAAGAATGTGGGTAACCAATCAGTTTCTGGTCCCCAATGACTCTGATAGTATTTTTTCTCTACTATGAAAGTTACAGAGGACCAGCAGCTGTTTAGTTTCCCACATTCTTCAAAGTATCTTCTTTTGTGTTCAACAGAAGAAAGAACTTGCAGGTTTAGAACAACCTGGGTAAATTATGACATAATTTTCATTTTTGGGTGAACCATACTTTTAAAGTGACAGACACATCTTCTAAAGGCATAACTCTATTGTTTTATTAAAATCTGGATAGTCTGTTAGAGCTTGATAGACATAATTATTATATTTTTAGACATTATTAGACAGATCAATTAATAGATTATAATTAATGTTAGACCCTATTTATTAATTTAGCATTTATATTAATCATACATATATACATAATAAATAAGCAAAAAGGGGGGGGGGGGATGTGTGTCCCTTATTTTGCCTCGCTGAAGGTGGCAACCCTAGAAAAAACCATTGCAATAAATCGCACTACCAATGGTGATTAACGATCAGTTAGCTCATATCACATCAAACTGTGCAAATTATTATGTTATTATCAAATTATTAATGTTAACAACATCAGCATTGCGTGACTATGAGTATAGTGTGTATTAACGTGTAGATTTCAATTTCTGTACAGTCTAATCTAATCGTCATGCCATTCGAATATTAAGAAATTCTTTTAACCCAAAAAGCAAATTATGCTCCCTTCGAACTGGTTGTCTTTAAAATACAAATCTTGTGTAATCCCAGGCTATCTGTAATCAGAAGAAGATTTAAAATTGGAATATAATTTAATTTTATTCACATGTGTTTCATAAACACATAATCCTTTCTGGATTACACTCCGCGATCAGAATGCTACATTTAATCATTCTAGCTGCTGTGAGAAAAGGCTAAACGATCCTCCAAGCATTCCTCACATGTGATAGCCTACTAGCCAGGGACAACTTCTTTATGTTTACAGACGTGACATGACGCAGTGCCATGCTCGAATTTCCCACGAAAACCTACCTGTACCACTCAAATTAGAAAACATTATTATAATGTAACCGTTGTGAATCAGGCTAAAGTAAGGCGATAGTTTTGAACACTGGCTGGTTATGTACTTGCTCAAATATTGATCTCGGATCATTTTTAACCAAAAAAAGTTACGGACTGCAGATTTAATGGCAGAATTTTCATTTTTGTGTGAACTATCCTTTTAATTTACTTGCCTCAATCTCAAACAGCTTAACAGAACAACTAGTGTAACATCAAGTTTATCAAAGTTAGTATGATAGTTTACCATATGAAAATGTATTCTTTACCGTCATAAGATCATAAAATAATTTTGAGGGAACCTATGATTTGGAAGACTCTTAACATGCTGGATATAGCAATATAGTAATCCTTTATCATTTGATTTTCAAGGGGATACACTTCACTTGTCAGGCGTTGATATTATTGCTGGAACACCTGTGCTAGACATCAAGCCATATATTCCAGACTATGATTCTCCAAAAACAAGAAGAGATGATACCAACTGTGAATATAGACAAACATCACCATTCACAGACCCTCAGATGCCCCAAGTGATGGATCTAGACGAAGAACCGAACATCTCCGGGACATCATCTGAACCCTCCTCAGAACTTAGGGTTTGTCCAACTGGACCTTCAGATTTCTCTAAGTCAGAAAGGTCTGGATCCATTGATGTGACTGATGTGTTAGCGGAGGTTAAAAACTATGTCAAACAACAGCAGCTTTTCACTGAAAGTCCAGAAGACAAACAGACAGCTTCTACTGAATGCACTTCATTGTCAACCAACTGTTTAAGTTCATCCAGTCTTAAATTTGGATGTGAGGACTACAGTACTATCGCTGCCTGGGTCAGGGCACCTCCTGTCAATAACCTAGATGTGCGATTTACTGCGAATGCTGAGAAAGAGCTCAAAGAGTTTGTTCCCTGCAACAGTACAGGTATTAGATCTTTCTGATGCCTAAGGGTTTTTTCTAATGAAGGCAGTTGTAATATTTCTAATTGATTTTTGATTCATAGACAGCACAAGACCAAAGTTCCAGTTCTTGAAAGGACCAGAAGAAGCAGTGGCAGCCATCAAAGGCATTCTGTCAGCTGACCCTAGATCAGTATATCGTCGCACACGTTGTCAGGACCGCCTGTTCTTCTTCACCCTGGATACAGCTGACATCACCTGCTGGTTTGGAGATGGTTTTGCTGAGGTTGTGAGAGTCAAACCTATGCAGAGTTAAGAACTCACAAATGTTGCCTGAGATTTGTCAAATTCCCGCATTTTCAAGAATAAATACTAAGAGATAGTTCACCTAAAAGTGTAAATTCTGTAGACATTTACTCACCCTCATATATTCCAAAACCCATAAGACTTGATTTTTCTGTGGAACGTAAAAGGTTTTTTTGGGGGGGTTTTTTTGGGAAATGTCCATAAAATACTTTTTCTCTTTGTCCATATAATGGAAGTCAGTGGTCGCCAAAATTGTTTTGTTACCATCATTCTTCAAAATGATGTGTGACGTCATTTTCATTTTTGGGTGAATTATCTCTAAATTTGTGTTATTGATTAATGATTAACTAAATTTAGTCTGTTGTTTTTGTGCACTAATAGCAACAGGAAATTACAAATATTGTCTCAAACTAGACTGATCCAGTATCCTCAACTAATTTACTGTTTTAAAGGGGTCATCGGATGCCCATTTTACACAAGTTGATATGATTCTTTAGGGTCTTAATGAAAAGTCTATAACATACTTTGGTTCAAATTTCTCAGTGGTAGTGTAAAAAACATCTTCTCTAACCTGTCAAAATCAGCTGTTTCAGCACGCTGTTCTAGTCCATGTTGCTTTAAATGCTAGCGAGCTCTGCTGACTCCGCCCCTCTCTTCCGTGGAGTGATGAGCAGACCATAGATATGTGTATAATCCTTACTCGACCGCTCCAGATACGTTGACGCGTCAGCCATCTCGCGTTCACCATAATAATCAATGAATATTCAAAGATATACAAGCATATAACTTGCTGTTGTAGACACACACAGTCAACGTGCTCAAAGATTCGCAGACCGTTCCAAAAATGGTGGATGGCTTATGTATCGCGGCCCATAGAAACAGTTGATAATGAGGCATTTAGGTATATATATATATCTATGGAGCATACTAAACTTCAGCCGCGAAACTGGCTAGCTAGCACATTATTAGGAAAGCGATTTGCAAAGATTCATAAAAACACTTATACTCACTTCTTCTGTAGATAAAGCTGGATCACGAATGATTCGGGCGAACATAGATGCATTTATGTAGATCGGGGATCGGCACATTCCCTTCAAAGCAAAAATAACCTTAAACCTCTGCGTCTTCAGCGGCTCAGATGTCGGGAGTTAATGACGACTGCTGTATTCATTATTACATCCAACAACAAAACACCTCAATTGCTTAATTGGAGACATCTTGTCTTCCCCTGTACTGGAGTCGACACAATGGCGGACAGCTCTCAGCTCACTCAGGGCGGGTCTAAGGTAAGACGGACTTGTCAATCAGCTATCGTGGGAGCGGTCTGTACAGAACTACGTCATTCTGACAGGAATCTCAGAACAGCCTGATTTGAGAAAGGGGATTTTAAAATAGGGATTTAAAAAAAAAAACACTGGGTGGATTTTTATCGTTATAGGTTGGATGTGTACACACACTTCCAACACACATTTATGTTCAAACAACTTGTAAAGTGAATTTTGCATCCGATGACCCTTATAAAAAAGATCATTTTATAACCTTCAATACAAAGCACATTAAGATATGTTTATGGTTCACAGCATAGATCTAAATGTTAACACATTATCCTTAGCAAGCAACTGTATTGCTAGAAATTCATAGTTCCCAACAATTATATATTTATATTTTTTATATATATATATATATATATATATATATATATATATATATATATGTATGTTTTCAGTGAAGTGCTGGGTTTATTAAAGGTGTCGTATGTATTTTTTGACATTAATAATGCATAAAATACCATGATATGTTTGCAGATACTGTATTTAGGAAAGATGCTAAGCTCACATACATGTTCCTCCACAAAACAATGCTGCAGCCATTTATTGTACTTTGAATGTCTGTTCTGTGTCAGAAAGTCTGGTTTTGTTTTGGTCTATGTGATTTCACCCACTGCCAGTTTAACCAGTATTATTTTGACACCCTGGGTGACCAGTTGGCAGAAAACACAGCATATTGCAGCCATAGAAGCCAGCAAACGAACTGTGTCAGAGTTTCAAGATTCTACCTGACCTGATCTAAAAGATCTATGACAAGAGACATATTAAAATGCGGATAAATCAACTGCTGGGTAGTAACTGATTTACATGTAATCTATCCCAAATAAGTACTTTTAATTAGAGTATATTTTTAAAACTCACAATGAGTTTGCAGTTACGTTTTTATGCATATTATTCACGCAATGGCAGTAAATGTTTCATAATTTCTTGATGCAGTGATTCCCAAATGTTTTTGTAAGTCAGACTCCTTAAAATAAAATAGTTTAGTTAATATCTAAATAATTTAACAGTGCATTCACATTTAAAGTTCTCTGGTATTGGTTAATGGTCATAGTGTATAATTTTATTTGACATTTTTATTAATTTTTATATACATTTTTATATTTTACACCAGTGAAACACTGGTGTAATGTAACGTTTAATACATTTCATGATGTTAATATAAAAAATTAAATCTATTTTCTTTCTCTTTGCTCTTTATATTAATATGGAATGTTTGATGGTTACTTAAAACTAAAGTTAAAGTAATCTAAAAAGTAGTCAGAATATATTAGGCCTCCTATAGCTAAAGTGAGTAAACTAGATTCCGTTACCAACTACAGTTTTCATCATGTAATCAGTAACAGACTACAGTTTGTAAGTAATCTACCCAGCACGGCAGCGTGTAAAGGCTTGTTTCCTTCCATTGATAATTGTACTGGTTCCTGTCCTCAATCTGGCAACCCGCGTGAGCATTGAATCTGAGGAGGAGGGGGAGCGAGGAACTACTTTCTCCTATATTTTGATTTGGAGTGCAGTACCCATTTCAACCACTAGTTGCACCTTTAGCAAAATAAAACTTATTCCCATGGTTTTAGAATTCAGTGACGAAATGACTGTAGACAAAGACAAAATATAAAACCAATTTATTTTAAAATAGTCAGTTGTACAAACTAAAAGATTATTTGTAATACAGGCTTAAGGCAAAGTTGTAGTTGCTTTAAAATCATAAAAGAACAAAAGTACTATACTGTAACAATTTCAGGTTTTTATTATTATTTTATTTGACAGAGTACTGATAAGTGGCATATATACATGGAGACATGAAGAATTTTAATAAATATACATTTGTTCTTGTTTTGGGTTTAGAAATCCTTTGAAATAGTAAATTAGATCAAATTCATTTTTCTGTAAGAGACACTCAGATGATTAAATTCTCAGATAGACTCTCTGGTTGAGAAGGAGCAGATGCTGGAGGATACACTGGCATTGAGACTTGACTGTTCAGGTCAGCGCATGGCTGCTCGTCATCACCTAAAATCAATGGACATTACTCATTTGTTCTGACAAATAAATAAAATACTTAATTTTATAAATGAACCACCCATTAATTAATGAAGACCCCTGTTGAAAACAAAAGGGACATTTCTGCAAATACCTGTATCAATGATAAGGCTTTTTTGAGGCATGTCGTCTTCCTCATCAGGCCCCAGATCCTCAATCAGAAACTCCTCCAGAGGTTTTTCACTAATTGTTTCCACAGGCACCAGCTCTGTTTGTGGCTCAGCTGGTACTAAAGGCACTGTTTCTGCTATTGTGGGTAATACAGGTTCTGTGATAGGAAGTGTGACAGGAGAAGGATCTGTTTCCTGAGCCAGACCGAGATCTTCTGGAATAACTACAGGTGGTTCTTTTCTTGGTCGACCTTTCCTTCCTGGGGTACCACTGGTCTTTTTCACTCTTTTAAGGCTTTGTGCCCTGCATTCAAAATTAAGAGACATTATTTAAATGACTAATCCAAATTTGTGTATTTACATCATAATATCACAATGTCATATGAACTGAAAAATAAATAAGTGCTCTAGGCCTTTTCCAGTGCTTTTATTGGCCTAATTCAACACTAGCTTTACCCATAAACCCACTGGTTGGTTGCCTTTTCCTCTGCCTCAGCCTTTCGTTTCTTCAACAGGTCTCTGTCTCTCAATCGCAGCCGAATTCCACCTACCAAACAAACAAATCACTCACTCCTTTGTTGCTTTGCCTTCTGCAGGTATTGCAGTTTATTTTGTAACATTAGCTAAGGTAAAACCAACCACAAGTATTCAGAATTCATGAGTGTATGAAAAGCCCCTCATTGCATGTTTCAGAAGAAATGTAGATACGTTGACACAGATAAGAATCACGCCAGTTATGGTTGTTGCCAGCTAACAAAAATATATACTAAGAACATTTTGTTAATGTTCTCATTATGTTATAAAATCATTATTTATTGAAGTTCTCTGAACATTCAAAATGCAGGATTTTTTTAAATGTTTAATTTTTTTTTCTTGGCTATGCTATCGTTAAGGGAACATTCCATTTTATTATTTTGCAAACATTAATTTTTAATGTTCTTAAGTATTAACATTTAAAAACATTAGTCGAGTGTCCAGCTAAAAGCGTTTCAGAAAAAAACATTCCCTGAGTGCTGTATAAATAACGTTTTTGTGCCAATGTTACTGAAAGAACTTTTGTTCATAATTTTGTGAGAACCTTGCCACAATGATAAACAAACTTCTGAGAATGTTCCCTGTTAGCTGGTTTCCAACTTCAGCATTGTTGCAAGATCTTTTAAATATCTAATCATTGCTAATAAAAATAACAAAATTTACATAAATGCCATTTTATAAAATGCAGGGCAAATTAAAGAACTACTACTTTTTCTGTTTATTATCTGATAAAATGTTTCATCCAAAACTTTTTATCCAAAAAAAAAAAACTCAACAGTCACTAATGGATAAACAATGAATAAATCATAATGAAAAAAATCAGGCAAGCATGCTCTTTTAAAAGTCATTCATTATAAAGTTTTAAATCGAAAGTCATACCTTCATTAGAATCTTTTACTTCAGATGGCGGGATCTCTTTCTCTAATGTCTCTTCCATTTTGTTGTCCTGTCACATGAATATGAAGTACTGAAATGACAAGGCTGAAAAAAATTGTGCCCATTTACTTTTCCTGCTGCTAAGAGAATAATTATCTGGTTAAACATTACCGTAGTGCTGGGAGAGTTCTTGCAGTTGTGCTCTTATCTTATTTGCAAAGGTGGAGAACTTGGCACAATACTCACAGAAGAAAGTAAAAAAGGAGGTCATAGCTCTGACAGCCTGTACATTTATGTGACTGTTTGTCTGTCGTCATGAGAGATGACCGATATTCCTAACCTGGTCAAGGGCCATAGACAAACATAGAGCTAAATCATCATTAAAGAAATAATACTAATACTAATAGAGATTAATATTAAATTTAAATCTACTATAGATTGGCCTAGACAAAGAATGGAATCATGGTACAAAATAAATGCAGGTACCCATATGGTCTATTCACAAATTAATGAATCCTTGTTGGACTGTCTCTTTAATTGTTAGTCTTTGTAGTTTGAAGACACCACAGTTAAAAACTTCCCAGCCACAATAAACTATCCCTTTTCAAAGTGATTAAAAAAATGATGCTGACATTAAAGGTGTTTCTACATTCAGTATTTCCATGTTATTTGAATACTCTAAAGGGCTGCAAAGTGCCTGCCCTCTCTGGCCACTCATACATAACCATTTTATCTCTGCTGCTCACTTTCTGGGCGTTCACAATCGTGTCAAAACATATTGAGGTCTGCTCTCCCGCCATTAAGTAGATACTATGCATCAACAGCCTTGAACAGCTCTGAGGTCAATGAATTAAATATTACCATAGACATTCAAAATTTATCCGAAATTAAAATAATTTAACATTTATTTATAAATTTGTTACACTTTTCACAACAGATTACTTTCTCCTAGCAGGCATTTCATTAAAATTAAATGCTTCTCTCTCACTGTTATAATTTGGTTAACCTCCACCATTGTAACAAAATAACAGCAACACTGATGCCTACAGAACATTTGAAGCATGTGTGGGATATTGCATTATTCTTCATGAAGACAAGCCTCCGGGTTCTTGGTAGGATGAAGTACATGTTCAAAGATGGCGATGGAAGGTGTTTGACTCTACCCTGTTAAAAAAAAAAAAAGTTTTGCAGTTTATTTTGAGTTGTTGTCATCCTGGAGCACATGGAATACCATGAGAGAATAGATAGTGTTTGCACCATATCGTGTACAATCAGCCTCATATTCTTTGGCCAGTATGCAACTGTGCAATCATTGGACTAAGATAGAAATAAGATGACTTCACAGTTACAAATCTCCTACCTTGTTGGCATACAGTGCTAAGGGGTTCTCATAGGTGCAAATTTGATGTACTTTTGTGATATTTACCAACAAATCTGGGAAGTTTGAGTGTCGTAGGCGAGCTTTGACCTCTGTTCATCTTTGTCAGTTTGTTTATGCCTAGCAAATGGAGTGAATATTTTCTAAATGGTTTCTCTTGAAATATTTAAGAAATGTGAAGTTTAACACATTGACTCTGTGTGGCCCCTTTGGTTCTTGCTGCCTCAAGATGCTTATAGCTCTTATTGCTAGTTTGTGTTTAATGTAATGTGATTTTCCTTTGCATATACTTTTGTAACTAAGTTCTTACCCCTTAGTTTCATATAATTTTTGTCTCTAATATTGCAGGATGAGAGAGACCTGACAATGCAGAAACAAGAAACAAAATGATGCCCTCTTCTGGCAAGTTCCTACAAGTGAACTTGTTGAACAGCACACAATGTTTATAACATTAACACAGGTTAAACAAATAGAAACCATATATAAAACAAATATATTTTACTTTTTGCAATATATACTGTATGTATAATTTAAATAGTATAAATTATAGAAACCCCTCATTTAAAAAAGCACTGTTTTGTGGCATGTTATAACAGTTTGTTGTCTCTCTGAATAGCAAGAACATGAAACTAGTTTCAAAGAGAGAAATGTTGTTCCTTGTTCATTTAGAATAATTTAATAGCGGGTTTAATCTGTATAAAGTGGTTTGCTTCCCAGACACAGATTAAGCATTAACCTAATAAAATAAATTCATGTCCATTAATGTATAAGCACTATAAAAAAAGTCATAGTAGGGAAATGTCTTATTAAAATAAGACATCACATCTAATATATATTTTAGATAATAATATAGTGGATGGAAGAGAACACTCCATTCGGCTATATGAAAAAAACTGAATATGCAATTATTTCTTTTGTGAAACATTTAGAGTTTAAGGAATATCTTGCTGTCTATTTTTAAACATATTATTTGCATTAATCACATGTAGGCTGGCTGAGCTAGAATAACTTGTAACTTGATAACAAAGAAACTTGTAACAAAGAAAATGCAATGATGGTGAGGTTAACATGTTTTATTGCAGATACAACCCAGACAGATAAAAACAGGGTTCTGTGTTTTGCCTATAATTCAACTTCCCCAGATGATGCATGCATTTTAAAAGCCATAATACACATTATTTATTGATTATGTAAACAATAAGTTACATAGAATTAAACATATATGGCACATTTCCAACAAATTTGACTTGAATTGCAACATTTAGACAAACTTTTGGTGTCACTAATAGCCTACTGTAATGCAGCACTGTTTGATCTTGTGTTTGTGACTGCAGTGGGCGTCGTTGGCCAGAGATGGCGCTATTGAGTATATATGCGTTTCAGTGCCTTTTCCCTCCATGGTTTCTGCTCTCCCAGAGTAACTTGGCGCTGGGCTCAGATCATTATACAGTCCCATATTCTCCCTCCATTAAGGCATCTTTCTACCTTTTGGGCTGAACAGAAATTCCTCCAGAACCCAAGAGGGAAGAGTCCAACTTTTGAGGGGCGATATGGACATGAAAAAGAGGATTCATTTGGAGCTGAGGAACAGGACACCATCTGATGTGAGTAATTTTGAGCCAAACCTTTAGTTTTGTGCCCAGCCATGCTAGCTGTGCTACTTTCTACTTCCACTGACCTGTGTGTAGTTTAATGGTAAGCACATGGGTGTAATACCCCTGGTACAGAGTTAGACGAGAAAGTGCTGCGTGTATATTCACAGCATTAATGTTCATTTGATATGAAATGATCCAGACTGTGTAACGTTAAGCCATACTGAGTAGTTAGTTTGGAAAGCTCATGGCATTATTGCAGCATTTTAAGCCCCCCATGCTGGATGTGTGTATTCGTGATCTGGCATGCTTTTATGCTTAATATTCGCTTATTTTAACATCGGCGTGGTAGATATGGATGAGATGGTTTATTTCACCGTGGTGGCCATGTTTGTTGCTAACATGAGGCGCCCTTTATTACAGGCTTTTAAAAGCTAAAGTAATAAACCAGCTATACTCTGAAGATAGCATACACTAACACATTTTCTTAAATACGGTCACATTTTGGTCTCCATCACTATAAAACACAGATCCTCCTTTGCTACCATGTACTGGTATAGTAATAAGACCACCCGTTCAAAAAAATTGAGTAAATATATAATTTGACGAACATACACTCGAATTATGATTTTTATTCTAAAGGGCACGGAGGCTTTCCGATTATATAAATATACTGAGATTTAAAAAAAAGTTTGCCAATTTGCTAAGAGATTCTCAAAAGTAATCTTAAACCATATAGTATTTATCACATCTATTCGTTAATAAGATCGTGTTGAATTATTGTTACTCGCTGCTGCGAGGCGCTGATTCCCGCCATTACTCCCCACGCGTCACTACCGATTAAACTAACGCTAATACTCAATAAATACTCGCTCTGATGATTTTCAAACGTTTTTAAGATATAATGTGTAACATAACGTGTGCAAAGACTGATCGAGAGACTGGGTAAATAGAAGCTAACGTTACATGTGCTAATATGGTTGGGCAATCCGGCGGAAATATTTAAGTTCAGTTTTAAAATCAAGTAAACGTCGCGTATAATATCATCTTGTGCCATGAATAACAGCATAGAGTCAGGTTTTCAAACGCAGCGTTGAGTTTTGGTTAATGTGTAGAGTTTTTCTGTCAATGTAGTCTATCTGAGGAGGCGCCATGTTGTCATGAGAGAAAGAAACTCTCCATTTTTGTCTCACTAATTTCCGCTCTGTCTTCGTCTTTCGCAGCAGGAATACGCCATCGACACATCGCTTCCATCCTACACAAGTTCATAAATACCCTCCATTTGCAGTTTGTCACACAAAATGCCACAAAAGACCGTGGTGTCTTTAGGATATGTCCATGTTGTCTGGCTGTCGGCGTGTAATCTGCTGTTTTCTCATTGGTGACTCGCTGCGACAGTCTGAGCCATAGGGCCATACAAGAACAGCAGCAACCGCTTAGCAAACATTATCCAGTGGTTTTCAGATTAGTTTCTTGACTAAACTCTTGCCGACCGCGTATGGCAACTTAAAAACCTTTAAATCCCCAAAACATTTTAAAAACAAGTGTATTTGCAAGGGTCACCACCTTGTTTTTTTCCCCCCAGTTGAGAAAGTTTTTTTTAACCAGCATAGTTTGTCGCCTCCATTGAGCATGTCCATGTTGGCCAACGTGTCCAACTCCCCTGCCTGCTACAATTTGAGTTGTTGCTCTTATGATTCCGTATTGTTGTTGTTAAACCTCATTGTTAACACATTTCTTCTAGTATTTATATTTTCCACTTATGTTGGTTGTTTCTAGGTACGAGAACTTGTCCTTGACAACTGCAGATCAAATGAAGGGAAAATTGAAGGCCTCACAGCAGAATTTGTTAATCTTGAGTTTCTAAGTTTGATAAATGTTGGTCTTCTTTCGGTCTCCAACCTCCCTAAACTTGGAAAACTTAAAAAGGTAATCAGTGTTTTTACTGCTCTCTGTTAACAGTGTGCAATATTATCTAAGTTGTGTTCTGATATGCGTGTATGTCCATTTTCAGTTGGAACTCAGTGACAACAGAATCTCTGGTGGCCTTGATGTTTTAGCTGAAAAACTCTCCAATCTCACACATCTAAACCTAAGTGGCAACAAACTGAAAGACATCAGCACATTGGAACCCTTGGTTTGTACAGACTTCCTGTCTTATAAATTTGCATGTAGTTTTACACATTTACAAGTTTACAGCTTAACCCTATAAAGCCTACTGTAAAATATTTTATATGCACATTTCTAATTATCAATGTGTATCAATTGTACACTTAAGGTCTTCAGTGTATTTTGTGCATTGAAATCTTAAATTATTATTATGTATCAGTTATCTTTTTTAAATAAAGTAAGCATAAGAAGAAATGATATGGTCTTATTAATATTGTAAGAGGAACGCTTACTGGACTGAAGCAACTTAGGTTTACTTGATTATCCATACATAATGTTTTAGGAAGATCATGTTAAATTTCATGTTAAATACTATACAAACATTTGTTTATACATTTTATTGCACTGAGCATAAAACAAAACATTTAAATATCATTATACTAAGACATTATTGGGAGATATATAAAATACGTGTAAATATCAGTTTTCATTATAATTAATCTGCTAAACTGTTATAAAGATCTCATTGATTTACAGTACAAGCTGTTAGAAGTTCATCTAACTTTTGGTCATATAAATATTGGCAACTGCACCAAATTGCATATTTCTGTGCAGTTTGGGTATATAATTAAAATGAGGTGTTTTTTGGAGTATGGGCTCCATGTTCTTCTGTTATACTAAATGAGCCATAAAAGCCTGATGTATCAACTATGATGTTTAAAAAAAAAAAATATATATATATATATAAGTTTCTTTAAAGGTTCAATAAACTCTTTCATTAAAAAAAAAAACTATTACTTTATATGTCAGGCTTTACAGGGTTAAAGCGGCGGGTCACCCATAAACAGAAATGACCCTCATGTCATTCCAAACCTGCAAGACTGACTTTCTCCTGCGATTTAAAAGATATTTAAGATATCTTATGATATGCCCTCAGGTGTGCAAAGAAATGTTTTAGCTGTGCTTAATTTTGATGACAGTATAACACAAAATGGAATTGTACAGTTATGTAATTCCTCTGTTCTCTTTGGCAGAAAAAACTTGACCATTTGAAGAGTCTCGACCTTTTCAATTGCGAGGTCACAAACTTGAATGACTATCGGGAAAGCGTCTTCAAGCTCCTTCCACATCTCACATATCTAGACGGCTACGATATGGATGACCGCGAGGCGTCGGACTCTGACGGAGAAGTTGATGGAGATGGGATCGATGACGATGATGATGAGGGTTGGTGTGGCCAGCCTTTTTTTTTTACGTTTCAGTGTTTGAACAACTGTTGAGTTTTTTTGGGGTTAAGCAATGTTCGTTAATATCACTTTAAATACAGAAGGAGAAGAAGAGGAGGATGAAGATGGAGAGGAGGAGGAGTTTGACGAAGAGGAAGATGATGACGATGATGAAGATGAGGTTGAAGGCGAGGAGGATGATGAGGATGGCAGTGGAGAGGATGAGGTACAAGTTCAATTTTATGTGTTGCTTATGGAAACTAATAATGCAGAACAGCTGATTTAATTACATGGGCTTGTTGGTTTCAGGAGGAAGACTTTGGTCAGGATGGAGAAGTAGATGATGATGATGATGACGATGACGACGATGATGAAGGTGAGTTGTATTGGAATAACCACATTTTTTTTATTTTATGACTTGGTTTGCTTCCTTTGGTGTGTGAGTGTTTATGAAGTAATTGTTTCGTCTCGCTCAGAAGAAGAGCAAGGAGGCAAGGGTGAGAAGAGAAAACGAGAAGCTGAAGATGATGATGACGACGACGATGAAGAGGACGATTAAGAGCCAATGAACAACTCTGTTACCAACCCTACCTTCTCCTTCCTTTTCAACAACTTGGCTATCCCATCAACCTTTCTACCCCTCCACAACTCCCCCTTTACCCAAGCGCTAAGCTCCCTGTGGGGGCAAGACTGTACTGGACGGGTGGAGCTGTTCATATGGAGCCTGCGAGCTGAATGAAAGCCTTCTGGATCGGTGGCTTACTCAGCATTCCACAGTCCACTGTCAATCCCCTGCCCGTTTGTTTCAAAACCTCTGGGGACTTTGGGGACTGGTATTTAGTTTTGGGTCTGTGCTTTTAATATTTTGTTGAAAGTGTTTTGTTTTTTTTTTCCTTTCTTTTTTTGTTGACATTTCCTCCCCCTTTAGTTTTTGTTCCAAATTTCCCAATAAGATTGCTATAGCAACTGTGTGACAAGCGGGCCATAATTTTAGTGTGGCAGCCTGTGGCACAAATCAAGGTTGTAGCTACATTTTTACTTTCTGTAAGACAAAAACTTTGTAAATAAAATAACATTTTGTGCTTTGCTCACTCTCCTATTTGTCTGTCCTTTGTCTTAACTTTTTTTTGAAGACTGACAATGAGAGTTTGAGAGACCCATGTCTGTCTTGAGATAATCATTGCCTGATACAGTAAAGCCACAGCTGATCATTTTCAATAGATGCACAGTTTAGTATTGCTTGTTTTCATGTTGCAGTGCCTTATTTTCTATTTTCGTTTTCTTATTTTCTAGAATACAATCAAAACAACCAAGTCGGAAGAGATCGTCATTCAAGTTAATTCTTATTCATTGTTTTAAATGGATAAATCTATGACTTTTAATTATTTCATTTTTATGTATATATATATATATATATATATATATATATGTCTTGAAGTGCTCAGGTCTAAATGGCTTTGACTAATAATTTGTAATATAATCAAAATGCAGTGACAAACTTAGACTCTTTCTTTAAAAACAAATCAGAAGTGTTCTCAGAAGATGCATGTTGGTAAATCTGTGTTAATGTTTGATCAAATCCAATCAAGAATCGGATGATAAATATAGTATTTAGTTTACAAAGGGAGGAACTGCTCAAATGAACTCCTTTAGTTCTACATATGGTCCTGTCATACTTTGTGCATATTTCATGTGACTTTAGCATATTTGTAAAATTTAAAGGAGTTTGGGGCTAGTTGTACTCCAGTGGATATTTCCCAGGATAGGTTTGCTTTGATTCATTCGGTTTCTGCATAAACCCAAACCTGAATGCCTTGAGTAAAAACAGCTATTGAATATTTTCAGTTCTTTGCCCAGAAGAAAAAGATGCAGTTCATTCAATGTATAATGACCTTTTGTAACAGGTGGGGTAATCTTTCACAATAGAAACCTACCATTAAATGGCTATTAAAGGCTTTATGGTCTAAATATAAACAGTTATGAAACCTTTTATGGAAGTTATGATGTTATTTAGTTTTTTGTTTATTATATATCAAAGTAGGTTTAAAGACAAATTAATTCCAAATTACCTTCACTTTCTGTAACTGATGAGAATTAGTTGTGTTTCCTCTCACAGCAACATGAGGACACCAAATCTTTTGGTAACTGTCAGCGGTTACACGGAAATATGTAGTTGTGTGTGCAGGGATCATGTAGAACAAACATCTTAACATCCTACAAGAAATAATATATGTAATATATACCCATTGTAAAATGTAAATTGTTTATATGGTTTGTTTAGAACTTACTTTTGTATTGTCATTTTCAGTGGGCTATAATAATTGTGGTAAGGAATCATGGAGGACACACCTGCAAGACTCTTATAAACACAGGCAAGGCTACAAATTCTCAACCAAGGGCCTGGGACCCACTTTAGGGTCCAGAAGATGTCTCAAAATTATTAAAATAAATTATATGAAATAATTTAACAATGAAAATGTTGAAAATCAATAATGCAACATGTTTCACTGTGGAGAAAAAAATCAGGAACTTTACATGCACCTCTAGATTCTCACTCCCATAACCTTTTAATTTGCCCCTTCAACAGTATATAATTCATACTCTAATTCTAGTAATACTTAGATATAAATGTCAGACTCTCTCCATATCAACACCTCTTTAGTTTTGTTGAACATGGCATTACAAGAAATGTTAAATGTGCTTGTGTCTGTGTGAATTAGCAGTTTAAAGGTATGAATGGAAATAACATGCATTTAAACAGCATTTACTTAATTGAATAAATTGCATATATTTTCAACTCATTTTGACCAGTCTGTCAAAGCTGTGTGTGTTTGAGAGACAAGCATGAATATCACCCAAACTGCCTGGAAATGGATACCAGTCACAATTTATTTTGAATATGAGTGGCAAGTGGAACAGAGGGTGATACAATCCAGTGAAATTCCCGCAATTTGATGGAAGAGGCATCTAAAGGCTGTTTGTTTGTGTGTGTGTGAGTGAGTGTGTGTGTGTGTGTGTGTGTGTGTGTGTGTGTGTGTGTGAGTGAGTGAGTGTGAGTGTGTGTGTGTGTGTGTGTGTGTGTGTGTGTGTCTGTACTCCACACATTTGCTCATTCATGGAAACTTTTTGTATAATATGATGCACAATTGAAAATGACATACCCAGGCTTAAATCTGGATTCTTTCGAAAATACTTGACCAGTCTTAAAAGAAATTATGAAAATATATCTCAGTTAATAAAGTGGCCCATTTAAGATTAAACTAGAAGGCAGCAACCAAATTCTCTTTCATGAAATAAAATTTTGTCGGTTCTTATAAAGATCATCAAGGTTTTATCCATGACATTACTTTTAGACTTCATTTTTTTTTAATCATCGTATGTTTTTCTGTAACACAACAGCATTTATCTTCAACAATGTCTGTTGATAAAACAGTTGTTCATTTCTTCATGTTAGTACACAGTACAACTAATGTTACATCTTTTGATTTTAAAAATGTATAATTATTAAATGTTGAAATTAACATAAAGATTAATAAATAATGCAGATAAGTCTTGTTCATTGTTAATTCATATTAACTAATGATAACAAACGAAACCTACTGTCAAGTATAGTTGTGGCAATCATTTATTTGTAGTGAATGCCTTATTGAGTCTCCAAAAGCCTCTTTATTTGGCTTTATTATCTGATAGCTCAAATTATCCTATTTATTTTAATTTAGGATTAAAAAAGAAAAGACTGCAATCAAGGTTGTTTGGACAACATTTAGTACATATCTTGAAATATTTCAGCAACAACACTTAAAATAGCATCTTTAACCTCTTATTCGATTATATATTCTGACATGTGCATATACAGATCCATATATAAACAGAACATTATTAAAATAATTTGTAAAAAGGATGGCTTGTTCAAATTTGTGAAAGGCTCGTAATGGACGACTATTTTTAAAAGTTAAACACGGTAAACCAATAAAATGTGGTGGTACTTTCATGCATTTTGAACAGTTTGGCAGTTCATAGCAAGCATGTTGCAGAATGGGATTTTGTCAGTGGATGGCCCATACGCTTGAAGGAATTACTGAACCTAAACCTGACTTTCCTTAGATATTGTGTGAGCCCCAGCCAGTTCCCACAATGCTACCACTTCAGTGCATGCTGGGATTTGATAAACTCTTTTATCAGCATTTGAACACACAGAAAACTAAATATCTTAAACATAACATGATAATGCACATGTGTAGAACTTACATTTGCAAATTTACCTCCCTTTGTTCTAAAAATTGTGCATTTGCATAATTATTATCAAACTTTCATCCCACATCACTCATCCATTTGCACAGACATTTAAATAGAAAATTAATCTGAAAAAGAAATCTCATTACAATTATATTCAAGCAAAATCTCAAATAACCCAATTTATATAACAAAACACACATACGCTCATTTACGCCATTTTTTAAAATAGTAATAAACAAACAAACAAAACATTTAAACAAGTCTGATCACAAGCTAAAAAAAAGTTTGCATAGCGCTAAAAGTCTAATAAAAATTTCCATGAAGGTTGTAGAGTATATATGTGCACAAAACGTGCATACAAGGAATGACTTTCCATAAAGAGACACTAGAAATGTGGATGTAGCCCATGTGTTTCCTCAAGGCGCGGTCACATTAGCAAAATTTCGCGGGCAAAAAGGTCTATTGTCCATTGTCAGAAGTGTAGCGATGCATGAAGCACAGAGTCACTTTCAATCCAAGCAGCTCTCTATTGGTCAATGGCTCAAATTCGTGTGACCAACTTGAACACAAACAAAATCTCTAAGGACTGTTTTGCCGTCAAACAAAACTCCCGATCGCAAGGATTCCTCTAGAAATGACTGGACTTCTGTAAATGTGACCGCAACTTTACAGCATAATTCATGAGGCAGAACATTTTTATGTGAATGTTAGTGAAGCAGACAAGACTTTTGACAGTGTGATGTACTACAGTTTCTTTTAAAGATTGGCTTGTGAGTTTCTCACATTTTTGATCTCCAGTTCCAACTGTTTTATCCGCACATCCTTCTGGTTAAGCTGCTCCTTCAGCCTTCGGATCTCTTCCTGCTGCTTATAAAACATTTGTCGTAGCTATATGCAGAAACACATACATAAACACACATTAGAGGGAAGTATGAAAACTTTTTTATGCAAGTAGCCCCTTAGCTAAGGGAGGATACCTGCTATAAGCTATATGTAACATACCTCATTCTCTGTTTTTGGTGGAGAGCTACGCGTGGAATCTAGTTGTCCATTGCTGACGTAGGTTGTAGAGCTGCTCTTTTCATCTGTGGATGGGAGCAGAGAGGTAGGGGGGGATTCTTTGCGTGCGTTCCCTTCTTTGGCATCCAGCCGTTCCTGAATCAGCAGTGATAGTCCTGGCCGACTGCGAGAATGCTGTGTCTCCATCGATTCTGTTGGGTCTTTCCCTGAGCCCAGGTCCACATATGAGTCCAGTTTACTTCCAGGCCTCAGAGACATCATCACAGGACCTGCAGAGCAAGTAATTAAGTGGCATAAGACACATGCCTTTGGTGTGAGAGACCCGGGTTCGAATCCACTGTGTGACACCAATGTGTCCCTGAGCAAGACACTTAACCCCTAGTTGCTCCAGAGGCGTGCGACCTCTGACATATATAGCAACTGTAAGTCGCTTTGGATAAAAGCGTCAGCTAAATGTCCATTTATTATATATTTCAAAATATTACTGTTTTACTGTATTTTTGACCGAATAAATGAAGCCTTGGTGAGCATAAGAGATCCAAAACATACAGCCAATAAATAAATATATAAATATTTTATTTTTATTAGACTCTAACCTTTGTCTAGACCACCGATCCACTCATCTGCTGTCATGGAAGGCTTGTTCCCAGCTGTCATGGGGTAAATGTCCTCTTGATAGGACTCTGACTGCAGAACAGAACACAATAACATCTGTCAGACTGCTAGAGATCCTCATCAACAAGGATAGCATGGTCAAGTGAGAACTAGCTCTACTTTTTATCATATTTATTTGTATTTGAATGCATGTGTGAACAGAATTGTGTATATACCCTTCGTGGAACAATCATGGATAGAGGTTCTATGAGACTTTTGATTGTCACTAGCTTGTAGAATCTGAAGACTTCACAGGAACACACATCAAGACCTCTCTTTGGCATGACACCTGGAAGAGAATGCAAAAGCATGTTCTGATTTAAGTCACAATTTAAAATATATGAACTGTATATTAATGTATTAAAAGCAATTTCAAATAACACACGACAGATAAAATTACAATCAAGTATTTTGAATGAGCTTAATTATGTTAGCCAACACATAAAGTACGATTATTAAAACAATGATTTGATATGTACTTTAAATTTTTCATTTGATGTTACTACAAACTGCACTTTTTAAAGTGTTAAGTCTCTTTGAGTACACATAAGTGGCACGTGCATTTTTGGAGGTTCATAAAGATGAAGCTGAACATTCTCTAAAAAATGTACAATTAGTGTAAATATGTGTGTGTGTGTGTGTTTGTGTGTGTGTGTGTCTGCTCCAGCTGAAGGTAAAATATAGTACAGTACTTCTCTGACAGCTGAAGTATTTAAACCATTTACTTACCAAACCTGATAAGTGAAAAACAAGTACAACAAAGATGAACCAGTTTCAAATTACTGTAGATGCTGATTTGTGCTGATGTTTGACTACTTGTGCAAAGGAATGTTGAAATAGGGTAATAGATTTATGATGTTGTTATAAGTATGTTTTTGTGTGTGTATACATGTAAACTATAGTACTCACCCATTCCCTTCTGTGGTAGAAGAGACCGGTATTCGGTCAGATAGTGCACATATGGCTTCTCTGGGCTGATTTCATAGTATCTGATATTTCCATCACCCTAAAGATTAAAGGAGGATTGTGTTGTCCATTAATAACCTGTATCATCAATACAGCAGTAAAAAACTATTTGCCAATCTGGTAGTTTAGGTTATATGTACTCACTTTTCCAGCTATGTAAAGCATGTGTGTGTCAGGGTCATAAAACGGGAAGAGAACACCAGAGGAGCCGTCCAAGTCCTCTGAATAAGATGGCTGAGAGAGGTCCTCCTGCAGAACACACACACACAAGTGATTTTGGCACTTAAAATATCTAATACTGTTAGATTACAATGTCTACAATGTTAGATTTTATTATTATTATTTTTAAGCAAAACCTCCAAAAATACCAGTGTAAAGTTATTACTACATTCGATCCATATTTAACTCATCGAAGGAATATAGATAAGTTGCATTGTAATGGTCAGTAAAATAACTGCTATGTCATGATTGTAACACTAGAGGGAAATCTAAAGTGACGATTAGCTCATTACTTATACTGCTTCTTAGAAATGTCTGTCTGAGGATGAACGTGTCAGAACAGAGCTTGTATATAGACGACAGGTCCATTCCAAACAGTCAGAAATTAACCAGGGCTTAGGGCAAAAATGCCACCAAAAGTGACCAAAATGTCACAGATATTTAGATGTGAACACAGATAACTCCCCCATAGTGAATTCCTCTGTTTGTGAAAAGTCAAAATTTGGAGTGTTTATCTCTAACACTCCAGTGCCACTACTAGTAAAAAATATGAAATAATATAATGAACTGTACTGCATATATATATATATATATATAGAGAGAGAGAGAGAGAGAGAGAGAGAGAGAGAGAGAGAGAGAGACACTACTTTTCAAATTTTTGGAGTCAGTAGGTCAGTAAGATTTTGATTAGTCAATATGCAAAAAAATATTCAAAAGTTTCAGTTAAAACATTGTTACAAAACATTTCCTAAAATTTCAAATAAACGCTGTACTTTTAAAAATTTTGTTAATCAATTATTCTAGACTGGGGAAAAAAATCTTACTGGTGCCAAACTTCTGAACAGTAATGTATAATTCCTATTTAATTCCTGTTTTTTTCCTCACCCATTCCTTTGGTTATGCTAAGTTTAATGCACCTAAGGGTTTCAGTTTCCAAAGAAAAATCTTCTGCCAGTTAGAATTTTGTTGAAAATGTACTTTTTTGAACTTGTCTTATAGCTTTCATCAGATCTGCTTGAATTTAAAGGGATCATCGGATGCCCGTTTTCCACAAGTTGATATGAATCTTTAGGGTTTTAATGAAAAGTCTACAACGTTCTTTGGTTAAAATTTCTCAATGGTAGTGTAAAAAACACCCTTTTTACCTTCTTAAAATCAGCTCTTTTTACAGCAACCTGTTTTGTTGCATTTCCCTTTAAATGCTAATGAGCTCTGCTCACCCCACCCCTCTCTTCTGTGGGGTGACGAGCCGTACTGTTTGCTTTAGCTGCGGAACTTGCTAACTTGCAGTTATTATTAGGAAAGGCAGTTTGCAAAGATTCATAAAATAACCTTATACTCACTTCTTCTGTGAGGCTGGATCACGAATGATTCGCACGAACATAGATGCATTTAGATAGATCGGGGGCGCATTCCCTTCACAATCAAACATAATCCACTGCGTTTTCAGCGGCTCAGACGTCGGGAGTAAATGTCGACTGCTACGTTCATTATTACATCCAACAACAGAATGCCTCAGTCACTTAGGAGGCATTCTTGTCTACACCTGCTCTGGCATCGAAACAATGGCGGACTGATGACAGCTCACTCAGGGCGGGTCTAAGGTAAGATGGCCGTGTCAATCCACAATCGTGGGAGGGGCCTGGGTCTGTGTGACGTCACACAGCCAAGCATCTGAGAACGGCTTGATTTGAAAAAGGGGGCATTATTTATAGGGATTATAAAATACAACTAGGTGGGTTTTTATCATTATAGGGTGGATGTGTACACACACTGCCAACACACATTTATGTTCAAACAAAATGTAAAAGCGAATTTTGCATCCAATGACCCCTGTAAGTAAGGAAAGCCAGCCATCTAATAGCACTTGCTAATGTCAAAATGATCAAGATGGATAATCAAATCAAAGTAAATGGAGTTTACTGTTCACAGAAGCAATACCAGCACAAAATTTGACAACTGTTTTACAATAAAAATGTTAAAAGACCAACACTGAGTGATGCAAACTACTTGATATTTTTATGTTTTGAAATATGTTATTTCACATAAACAAATATGTTTTGGTATCATTTATGTGGTTCATATAATTCCAAACTGAATGTGACAGTGTGTTTTAAATGTTTTGTGTTTTTGACATATTGGGTATACATACAAATAAGATGTGTTTTAGTATAAATACACACACATGCATGTATATATTTAAGAAAAATATGTTTATATATTAAATATATTTATATATATAATATAAATTATATGAATATAAATATATACATGTAAATGTTTTCTAAATATATACTGTATGTGTGTGTTTATATATACATAATACATATACACAGTACACACACATAAATTATGTACACAAAAACTTTTACTTTGGATGCGATTAATCATGCCCAGCATTAGTTAATATTTTAAAATATTGTTTGCAAATGGTTCAAAATGATTACTTCCCTACTAGAATTAGGCCTCTTTTATACTTTATACCATTATGGGAAAATGGTTCCCTAATGTTCAAGACGTGGCTACGGTCTTGTTTTATAGGTGACAGGCTAGCCATAGTTGCTCTGATCGAGAATTTATTTCAATTAATGAACGAAAAATTTGCCCTAAAAAGAAGACATACTGTGTGTTTTTATACAAATAAAGAAAAATAAAGAAGCCTATTTTGAGAATCACCTACCTGATCCCAAAGTGCAATCTGACGATGGTTCCAGCGTGAATTGCCCGTGGAGAGGAGCATTTTCAGGTTTCCAAGAAATAGCACTTTACTAGCTCTGTGTGATTTGCAGTTGGTCTCCTGAAATCACACATTACGCTTCAGTGAGATTTAAAAATAAATGCACATTCTCTTTCATAAAAAATATACTTGGTGAAAAAAATCAATCAACCATGTCTTATAAAATGACATAAATCATGAACTGAAGTCTTGTGTTCATCTGAGTCACATGAAGAGACACTACAGTGTGAATGTAAGACTCTGAGTTGATTCTGACCTCTGGGGAAAGGTTTTAAAGGTGTTAGTTTTGGATGTGTGGTGTCAGAGGGGCAGCCAAGGGGAAGTGCATTTCTGTGCAAGTACACATATGATATGCCGTGTGTGTCCCAGCTCATAATCGAAATTAAGTGTAGGACTAATTACTGGGTTAAAGTTGCATGGAATAATAATAATATGAGACCCAAAAACATATGCATGAGAGATAGAGAAGAACATCAGGCTAAAGGCAACACACCTGTAAAAGGGTCCCAGTACGTGGGTCAATCACTCTGATCTTCTTGTCCTTACAAGAGGTGGCGAGCCTGCTGCCGTCTGTGTTGAAGGACATGGACAGAACCACATCTGAGTGCACACTGATGGACCGCACAGGGTTCTTGATCACCTGCTCAGGAACATCGAGCTTCCACACCATAACCTACTCATCAACACACAAACAAACACACTTAAGGTAAATTAAGTCACATTTACTGACATCTAATACATGTACACTATACCCTACAAAAGTTTGGATTCAGTAAGTGTTTTTTTCAATTGTTACAAAAGATTTCTATTTTAAACAAATGTTTTTCCTTTGAGCTTTCTATTCATCAAAGAATTCCGTAAAAATCTGTCACAGTTTTCACAAATTTTCGCATTAAGCAGTACAGCTGTTTTCAACATAAATATAATAATAATAAGAAATGTTTCTTGAGGACTAAATCAGCATATTAGAATGATTTCTGAAGGAAATCTTTTTTTCTTTAAAGAAATTATTCCTCCACACAAAGTTTAGATCTCATTGATTAAAATCAGCTTAAGGCTGGGGCAGAACATTTCATTCTTCACTGTATAAATCAGTTTTTATACACACTACACACTATCATTTTTTGTAGAGACATTTTACAGGTAAGAATCCTACAGTTACTGCAGAAACAGTGCAAGGAATGCGAGATACTGTGAGTGTGCATATGCGCTGTGAAGGCTGTTGCTCAACACCCACCTTCACTGCCTCAGGACAGCACACAAAAAAAAAAAACTCTAGCAGAAAAAAATGAGGAAAGGGCGGGGAACCATGAATAAGAAGATTGGGAAACAGTGATGCTTAAAACCACTTTTGTTCTAAAGCTGGCTGGGTGGAGGAGAATGGGCAACAAATGGAGGTGGGAAGTCGCAAATGCACAGAGTCAGCGTAAATTTGCTTAGACAAGAAATCACAATTTAGAAACAACGAATCTACGAGCATCCAAGAAATGTACTGTAATATGGACTGAAAACACATCCAGACACAAAAATGCATCAGATGTTTAGATCAACTAAAATCTAATTTAACTTTAGATGAACCTAAACAGTTAGCTTATCTGTTTCTTGATCAAAAAGGAATCAATAACCCAGGGTCAACAACTATTTAATTATTCTGTTTATATTATATCATTATCCTATTACTACAGATCTGAAATAAAAGTAAATACTCCTAGGGCTGTAAAAAGGTCAACAAATACAGTAAAGGGTAATATTAGAGCTCAATGTTTAATATAAAAAATAAGCATCTATTATAGCTATAATAAAAAAGGTGGTGTTGCCCTATTTTCACTGCTGATACAGCTATATTAAATTTAGATACTGAGTTTAGGCTTTTTAAAATTCTTGTAAAGTGCTTGTCTAACTAATTGCTGTATATCAATTATTTAAGAGATCTCTCAGCCTCTCTTCCAATATTAATAAGGTCACTGCAGATTTTTGGGACTCTTTCGGGTTATAAATTAAATATACCAAAACAGCTGCTGGTGAGTATTTTATTTGTTTCGCTCACACACTGAAACCATACAACTATTTGGATAATAACTGAAGTTTATTATCACTGTGAATATTTTAAATGTCTACCTGGGGGCCAATTCACAGAAATCTTGTCTGTTTTCATTCCACGAGAAAGTATGTGTGTAGTTTAAGTACCTGGTAGTCATAGCCAGTACTGAAAATGATGTTGTTGGCAGTGGGATGCCATTCAATGAGTCCGACACGTCGTGAATGACCCTGCAGCTCCTTCCGAGGCACTGTGATGTTCTTCAAAACACCATGTTCAGGGATATCCCAGATCTTTACCTGAAAAACAAACATGGGCACAAATGATAAGCTGTATACATGTGAAAACAATGTTAAAATGTATCAAGAACATCTGTCTGAATTCAGCTACTGATCTGAAGGTAGAAAGTGGGATGTGAAATATTCAGATCCATTTTAGTCAGTAAAATGTGAACATGCACCAGTCTGAATTTGTGCTGAGAGTGTATGCACACTATATGTCCACACTTACTGTGGTGTCCTCTGAACAAGATGCTATGCAGAAGTCATTAAAGGGATTCCATTTGATGTCAAGAACATTGCCTCTGTGACCAGAAACCCTCGGATGATGAGGGTCAACTTTGCCAGTCTGAGAAGACACAGATTATTACACACCAATATTTGTGTAAATATAGAGAGGACAATCATGGGATCAAGGTTTGAAGTATATTAAGCATGGCCTAGTTAGTCTGTGCTGATAAAATTATCTATAGAGTATAAAGCTGTAACCAGCGATTAACTTAAATGTTATAACAATGTATTTAAAAACTTGATTTAGAAAATGTACAGTTTTAAAAAAATAGGGGACAGTAAGATTTGTAAAAGAAGTTAATACTTGTATTCAGGAAAGATACATTAAATTGAAAAAGTGTGATGGAAAATACATAATGTTACACAAAACTTCTATTTCATATAACTTTATATTTATCAAAGAATCCACAATGATATAAGTAATTCAGCAACATTAATAATAAGAAACGTTTCTTAAGCCCTGAATCGACATATTAGAATGACTCCTGAAGGATCATGTGACACTAAAGTATATAGTATATATAAAACATTCAGCTTTCCCATTATATGTTTTCTTGTTTTGCCTGTTTTAAGTATAAATCTCACTAATTTATATTAAAACAAGTGACAACATTGGTGAGAACACTTACATTCAATTATACATTCAACATTCAGAAAAAGAAAATTACTTTTACTTTTTATACAGTTATTTAGATATTTTGCTAAAAAAAACAAGATACAGATTAGACTGTTTGTATAGTGTAGTACAAAAAAAACAACAACTAGATATAAGTCATTGCAAGTTTGACCAAGAATCATCGCATTGAAATGTGTTTACAAAAGACACAAGTCTCAACAAGGAGAACATCCTTTAGTAGCAAAAAAGACTCAACAAAAAAGTTAACAGGTGACGAAACTTGACTTTATCATTGTTCATATCAAAACTGACAACTGTGGGCATTGGTTGTGGGTAAAGGCACAAAAATGCTGAAATGTTGAAACATGCATTAACTTGTATTGTGTGGTCAGACCACTTTATTTTATATGTTGTTTGCTACAAAAGCACATTTAATTGTGCACTTAAGTTAACAATAATGTAACACTACTTTTTTAGACAACATTTAATGTTGGGGGAAAGGAGAAGAGACAGACAATACAGAAAGAGCCTGAAGGCTTTCATGTAACCTGTGGCATTCTTGAGACATGAGGTAATATCTGACTGAACATGAGACAGTCAACAGACCAATAAAATCGCACAGAGAGCTAAGTGTGTCAGAACAGGTAAGCATGCATGAGTGTGCATGTGCATGTGTGTAACAGAAAGAAAGAGTGCAAGAAGCTATTTTTGTATGTTAGGCTGTAAAATAATAGAAGCTCATAAATATGCAGATAAAAAGGTCTTCATTTGCCCTGAAGAAAAAGTGAAGATACTGTAACTTCGCCAGGTTGTCCTTTAACCTTCCTATTATGTTAAAAACCTGGGTACAACATTTGAGTCAAGGGTCAAATAGACCTACATTTGTTTCCATCCAATTTACCAAAAATTTACACCGTGAAAACAGTAATGACTTACATAAAACAAGAAAACCTCTACTTGTAGCTTGTTAGAGAATGAAAAATACAAATTTGAGAAAAAAAGGATTTGTGAACACAAAAGTGGTAACAAAAATTGTAGTGTATGTCGAAACTTTCCAAGTGGGTCAAAGACATTTAAATGTCTGCTTCAAAATAAATTTTACAAAAGTGATTTTATATACATAGAAAGCACATTAAATGCAAGTAAAGTGTTTACTTTTAAGGTTTCAAATAAATTTTGGGAGAATAAAATGTGGGTTCGTGAACATTTTCATTCAGTGTCATTCAATATAACACTTATATTTAAAAATTGAAACAACATACTTATTCTGACCTGTACATATTAAAATTAGTGCTGTCAAACGATTAATCGCAATTAACTGCATCCAAAATAAAAGTTTTTGTTTACATAATATATATGTGTGTGCTGTGTATATCTATTATGTATATATAAATATACACACATGCATGTATATATTTAAGAAAAATATGTTATGTTATTATTTGTGTATTAAATATATTTATATATAATATAAATTATGTAAATATAAACATACATTTAAATACATGTAAATATTTTCAAAATATATACTGTATGAGTGTGTATTTATATATACATAATAAATATACACAGTACACACACATATATTATGTAAACAAAAACTTTTATTTTGGATGCGATTAATCACGATTAATCATTTGACAGTACTAATTAAAAAATATAAAAGCATAAGTGAGCATACTAAATTTTATTGCATTTTACATGATTTAAAAATATTGCTAACAAATGGCCAAAATGGAATAGTGGCAAAGTTTAAAAATGTAAAATTACAAGTAAGTAGTATTTGGGGAAAAACTAATTAGTCATAAAATGTCATAAACTGATTCTTGTGGTAAATATGCTTGACAAAATTGTTACACTGAATGACATTTTAGTGGCTGTTTTCTGCAAATCATGGTAAAAATTAATGATTTTTTTTTTTTTGAGCAGAAAAAACTATTTAATTAAACAGGACACTTTCTAATGTACTGAAAAACAACAATAACAATTCAAAGCAGTATTACACTTATTGTTTTGATGCTTGAAAACCCTTTTTCGTCTTAGACCCATGCACATTCATGACCCTAAATGAGAAATATTCAAAGAATTTCAAGAAGAAATAAATAGTTAACCAGTCTGAAAATTGAATGTGGGTCTAAATAACGCAAACACAACAGGAGGGTATTAAAAGCATTTACAGTCCATATATTATCAGTGCTAGTCACAGATATGAGCATGTTTCACTCACGTGATTGATGGACAGTACCAGGAAGGCCCCACCCCCTGCACATTCAGTGATGACGGCGATAAAGCGAGGGTTGACGGTGCAGAGGTGATTGTCATGAACACTCCTGGTGATGGGGACACCATCATAGCAGTTCTCTTTTGTGGCCGGCTTCCCAAACACATGGCGATACTTGGAACTACGGTACTGAGGACGCCATGTCATCTAGATTGAAACAGAAGACGGATACACATTTGACATTACTGCTAAAATGACACAAGTTTTGAAAAATACATAAACAGGCCTACGGGGGGAGAGAAAAAACTTGCATCACAATTTTTTAACCTCAAAAATATTCAGAGGTGGCTTCCATGAGGGCCTAAAGTTCTGTGTAAAAAGAGTATATTTCTGGATAAGTCTAATATTCAATGAAATCATGAAATCAACTCCTGAAATACTGAAGATATAACAGAACACAAACATAAAAGTTACTTGGCCTGCAACAATTAATCAGTAAATATTATGGACACAATATGACAATACTAATTTCTAATCCGCAAATGCCCCTCCTGGTAGATGCTGTCATTATGTTATTTATTATGATTTCATTTATGCTTTTTCCAAAGGATCTTAAAAGAGTGAACTGGAAATGAATGTCCATGATGCAAATATAGCAGCCTCCAGGTCAGAGTGAAATATGCACATGTGTGCGTCAAAAAACTGCAATTATATTGCAACAAAAACTGCAATAATTTTGACTAAAACTACTCCATTTAATAAAACAGGTGATGTTAGTGTTCTATTTAATTTATAGCACATCTATTCACATATACTTTTATAGCCTTAAATGTCCACTTTAGTCTAAAGAAGGACACTGGGCTAAATGTATTAATGTTTTTTTAAACAGTTTTCTAGTTTTCGAATTTTAATATTCCTGTGATGGCAAAGCTGAATTTTCAGCAGCCATTACTCCAGTCTTCATTAGTCATGACCCTTCAGAAATAATTCTAATATGCTTACTTGGTACTCAAGAAAGTTGTGCTGCTTAATATTTTTTATGAAGACTGTGGTTCATTTTTTCAGGATTCTTTGATGAACAAAAAGTTCAAATGAATTGAAAAAAAAAACATCGTCAGATTAATCTATTTTCATTAGACTTGTACATAATAATAACCTGCACAATTCCACAGAGAGCTACACAGATTTCCACAGAATTCTAACTCACATTCAAAAATATCTACACATATCCATGTTTGATTGTTACATTTTATAGCTAATTTTTGATGATACTCTCAGCTACTCATAAAGATTTCCGCATGGGCATAATTATCATCCACCTCTGCAGGAAACTATGAAGAAAAACCTCACTAGCCAACTTCCAACAACTTGCCAAAACAAAACGCCTTTCAGAAACGTCTTCAACAACCCTGATGACAGTGTAGATAAACGCATTGTGAAAACAGTGTGACTGGTTTTGATTGAAGGATAAAGTTAACAGGTACTAGACAGACAAGTAAGATCAAACTGCAGAAAGTCTGGTGTTTCCACAACTGTATTTACATATTCGAGTTGTGCGCAGTTGAATTCTGAGTGTGGAGATCCAATTCTGGAGAATATGGTAACTAAAACAGATAACAGTTACAGATTTGACGGGTTATAGCTGCCTGACTGGAACTGCAACTATATGCGACTACAAATGTTCAGGTGATTCCACAGTATACCGACGTACACAAAAAACAAACACACATATATTTAAACACACCTGAGATTAACATACTAATCTTCCCTTTAAATGCAATGCATCCTGGATGGAAAAACAGTCTTACTTAGGCAATACAGGCCAAGGGTGGACAAACGCGTATCCTAACACTATATTCTGTGTCTGATCATTTATTAGAAAACTTCAAACATAAATACATTCTAAAATATATTGAAATTAAGTAGAGAACATGAAACTCTGCAACACTGTTAAATATATGAGCAAATCCTTCTGTGGCAGGATTTGTATATGTTTGAGTTGTTCAGCTTTCAAAGGCTGGTGTAATAATTAACGAAGTGATGGATTATCTAGTGTAGGTGTGGTGGTTGGTAACAATAGATATAAAAATCATGACAATACCAAAACCTTCTTATTAATGTTTGAAGCACAATTAATAGAATAACTAAAAAATTAAGGGTAGACGTCATCCAGACACAATGTGGAACATGCCATTTAAATCCATCTTTCCAGATGAAAAGTTTACAATTACAAGACAGTGTCTTTATATCAACCAAAAATGTTTAAGCCTTGACATGTAGATACCATAACTATAATAGTATAGTATTCATTATAATATCTCTCCAAACTCCATCTGGATGGTTCATTTAAGTGAGAATGCAATATATCTGAATCACAAAGTAACATCAAAATTAATTGTGGAAACTACTCACCCTGTCTGTGCTGAGCACACGAAGACCTGAGAGAACAGAGGTGAAGATGCAGATATAAAACTGGAGAAAATATCCCTATTTGCCACTTCCACAGGCAGAGTTATTCCATTTAAGATCTCTTGTAAAACATCACAAAGAAAAGATGACAATAAAGGAAGAAAACCCCAAAGACAGTGAGAAAACAGATGTTAAACTTCTGCCCTGCAGCTTCAGTAAATGTGGACAGAATGCCAGAAGCACGTCCAGTATTTGTGAGCGAAGCAGGTAAGAGATCATGTGTGCACACTCCCTAAATGGGCGGTGCCTCACAGCAGAAAGCACAGGGGACGGGGAGGTGTGAAGGAAAGATAGGACAAATTCTCCACACTGATTTCCTGTATATTAATCACTAGGGCTAGGGCGTTAAAATGTCTTAATACTTCTATATTCAATAAATGTATTGACAGTTGTGTATTTGCTTTAAGATTGCTTTTAAAGAAATGTTTTTATTCTGATTTTTATTTATTATTTTATTTATTTATTTTAACTAATATAATAAACTTCTAATAAACAGCCAAATAACAAACATTTACTGAAACAAGCCACACAAAGTATTCAAAGTAATCATGCAAACTACTGAATCAGAATATGAATCGATTCAGTGAAACAGAGTTCGAATTTATTCACAGGAATGACTCACACAAACAATAATGGCATTTTTTACTGCTTTAGTCTAAATCAGAGAAGCGATTAAAACATTTCTCTTAACACTCTCATACTTATGAGCTGCGAGGCAAGGAAAGATTTAAACCACATATTCACAATTTTGCTTAATTCTGTGGGATTTTAAATAATTATTTATTGCATGGAGCTGTAATGTGATAACTTTTTTTCCACATTTACCTTTCTATTTTTGCGGCAAGGATCTATATTTAGTTTCTCTGTTCTTTTGGATAAGCGTGCTTTTGTTCATTTTCTTTTCCAAAAGAATGTATTGTGAATATTTGACATATCACCCATTCTTTGTGGTATACAAATCTGTATCTGTCTCCTGCAAGACAGACATTTCAACTGAGCCGAAGCCAAGGCTGTTTTTCTGTTACTGTACAACAAGGAAAGCTCAGGTCATTACCGAGTGTTATCTGAGTACAGCAGAGGCTTGATAGAAATATGTTTATGCTATGTAAATAAGCAGGGTAAAACAAATACACAGGAAATGAGGACTGGAGTTGTAAAAGTGGTAGAGTTACTGGATGCAACTCAATATGAGAAGCATAAACACACACAGGGACAGAGTCCAGTCCACAGGTCAGATTTAGTCTGAAAAGAGCAGACGGAAGTATCACTTCTGTCAGATGAGTTCAAGTTTCACCTAGAAGGTATGTTAGTAACTGAACACCTGCAAGGCATGAGAGGACAGGAATCAGTGAAAAAAACCTGCTAACTGCATCTTTTTGCTGACTTGCTGCAGGCGAACGTCGATCGCTAAAAAAAAAAAAAGAAGTTCACACTACCATTAGCGATGAGGTCAGGATCTGTTATCCAAGCAATTAGAGAGCAGTTTGACATAGAGCTTTCTGGAGGCCTTTAGAGCTGACTAATGTGCAGAGATTACAGACATTATGCTAATAACCAGCTACAACAGAGGAAAAGCTCTATGGGTCCAGATCTTTCAGTGTGGAAAGGTGTTTGATCTTGAATGAGGAGATCTGCATTTTGACAATACACCGCCTGGTTTCAGTTTCTGGGCCATTGAGGCCTCACTAAATCCTGACTGTGAGGATGGGGCAGTGGAATTAGTATTGTCTTGGAGTATCCAGGTCACTGAACTTTGTTATGTTAATTGACCCCAAAATCTTGAGAAAGACTGTGTTTTGATATGATAAATGTCAGCTATGGGCTCTCTGGGAGGGTCTGGTTGAGTTTGTTTTTCCTGTCTCAACTCTTCACTCTTGCAAAGAAGGTCTTTAGGTGGTTTGATCTGGAATAAGGACATGAGCGCACGTCCTGAATAAACAATGATAAAAGAGCAACTTTATTGCTTTATTGCATCAACACAAGATCATGAAACTGAGTCAGTAACAGTATCAGTTAACTGACACCCCTAAAGTCCAAAAATAAGCCAGTGATGTGATAGCAGTTTTAGATAGCAATAAAAGCTTGATCACGTCTACAGCTTTCAACAAAAAATGTTACATTAAAATCTTGTTCTTAGCTGTATAAGTGTAATAAAAAAAATGCAGTTATTTATGTAAGAATATTAGAGTCCAAATAAACTAAATAAACCTGCCCAGGCTCAATGAAAAACAAGATATTTCTGCACAATGAAATTTCATTTCTTCTTGCATGTTTCAAAACATTTACAAAGTGAAATGCCAGTCAGTAGCACTCAAAGAGCATTTGGTTTAATCTAGAAAAAAAAATAAACGTGAATCTGGCAACGTTACATTACATTGGTTGTTATACGTATTGTGGCCGTTCTGAAATGAAATGTCCTGTAAGTGGTGCTAAAAGGTTAATGCTCTATGGCATTTATAAAATAACGTACCAATTTCACTAAACCCTAACCTAACCGAAAAGTAAACACGAGATTCAAAAGTAGTTTCTGAAGCAACCATAAAACTAAATTTCCAGGTTAGAACATATTTGTGTAAACATGTTTTGCATATGCCCCCCATACATTCTGTCTTCATGCGGTTTGCTTAGCAAATACTCAAAAATCTTTATTTGGGACTGGTAGGAGGTGATCTACTTTTGGGTTTGGTGAAATCATTAAGATGAGCAACAGTTTGTCAATGCATGTGTTGAGTAAGGAAAAATGTAAATTTATTACCAATGTGCTAAAGCTGAAGGACGTGACTCATTTGCACATGCTCTTTTTTTTCGTCAAAAAGTGGGACTGTTCAATTTGACTTTCAAAGCTTACATTTGAATTTCCCTCTTAAGAGAGAAAATCTAGCTATACTGAGGCACACCAATATGTTGGTCCTGAAAAAGACATTTCTGGATATAAACATCTCCATTCCTCAGAGAAACAAAACAGTCTATGATTACGTATTCAGCTATTACACAACATGAATAGTAGTTTCTTGTTAAGTCAAAATTGTGCAACATCACTTGAAGCTCACAACGTGAATCCCAGGTTATAAGAATGTTTGCAATATGGGTGGAAAGTACATATGTGTCACATGGCTTTACTCTGCTAGCAGACACATTATTGATTCATATAATATAGGTAATATGTTAATAAGGAACTATGGCTTCCTCGAAGACCCAGTGGTCAGTATTTTTACAGTTCATAAGTTAAGTGTGTTAACAACTGCTGATTCTTAAATATATGTTAACATTACCAACATAAAATTGTAATTTCTCCCCCAAACAGATGATGAAAGGGGAACTTATGTGATGTATTAGTGTGTATTATAATATTATGGCACTGTATATTATATAATAGACAGTGGACACTAAATACATCCACATAAAATTTGTTTATAGAAATCATGAATGTCTATTCATGATCTGTTCACCTGCCTAAATGAGTGAAACTATATATCCTAATATTGCAAACAATACAGCCATCTGCTCATCTAAACACTATGACATTCAGAAGAGTTTATGAAACCTGAAACTAAATCAATATGTTTATTGACTAATACAAAGCAGAGATGTGCTGCACACACAAACTATATAATGACTTGAGTATTACAGAGGGATGTGAAGTCAGGAAGATTCCATGCCATTCAATAACTTAGGAAGAGAGGATGCTGGGAAAGGCTCCTTGATGGGTTTCAGACTGCAGTACAGTAACTGTAATGTGAAGCTAAAAATAAAACAAACTGGTTTGTTTGGTAGATGATGGATGGATGCATCGATGGATCTCTCTCTCTCTCTCTCTCTACACACACACACACACACACACACACACACAGATACACTATATTGCCAAAAGTATTGGGTCGCCCCCCTCTAATGAACAGGTTTGACTACTTTAGTAATTTCTATGAGTACAAATCTTATTGATTTGTCAGTGTGGAAGAACTTGACTGGTCTGCATAAAACCAAGTCCTAATCCCAGTTTAACACTTCTGGTGTGACTGTAAATGCAGACCTTGAGCCAAAAACTCATCACCAAACACCAATGACTTGTACATACACTATATAGACAAAAGTATTGGGACACCCCCTTCTTTAGAAAAAGAAAAATGCACTTCCAAATCTGTGGCAACAACGATGGGAACATAATGCATGTATTTAAAAATTGTATTTCCATCTCTGTTGCAACAGTTTTGGAAGTGTCTAAAATGATTGTACCCATATGTACAAGGACTTGGTGTTTGGTGATGAGTTTTTGGCTCAAGGTCTGCATTTACAGTCACACCAGAGGTGTTAAACTGGGATTAGGACTTGGTTTTATGCAGACCAGTCAAATTCTTCCACACTGACTGAATCAATAATTTTCTTTTTGAACCTTGCCTTATACACAGAGGCATTGTCATGTTAGAATAGAAAAGGGTCCTGTCCAAACTGTTGCTATAAAATTAGAAGCACACAATTCCCTAGAATATCATTATATGCTTAAACATTAAGATTTGTACTCATGGAAATTACTAAAGTAGTCAAACCTGTTCATTAGAAGGGGGCGACCCAATACTTTTGGCAATATAGTGTGTGTGTGTATATATATATATATATATATATATATACACTGTATAGATATAGAAAAAGCAACATGTATGTATGTATATAAGAGTTGTTTCACATTGAGCGATGTTGCTTATTTGTTAAGGGTTTGTAAGCTCCCAGCATGCACTGCAGCATGAATAAATTAGGTGGTCAGGATTGTTTTGCTGTTTGCTGACTTGATTTATGCTGCTGTTTTTGTCACCATTGCAAGTTATTTGTTTTGTATGGGTTACAAGCTCATATTTTTTTCTTTATTATGTTTGTTGATTGTTATTGAGGTTTCTGTGCTAATTGTTGAGGACCATGTGTCTATATTTTATTACTGCACATAGTACCATTCTTCAGCGGTCAAGATCACAGTTCAAATTAACTATAAGAATGAAATATTTCTAAGGCTTATAAAAAGATTTGCGGCATTGCTAATTTATTATTTGCTCAACAAGAATTATGTATTTGTTCTGCCATTAACTTTTTAGATGAATGAGAAATTTTTATTTATTGAATGAACAAATTAAATTTGGACAAAGAAAGTAGTATTGCAGTATTACAATTATGTCAAGAGAACCTAACATTATTGATGCGCATATGTTGACTTGTTTCTTTCCCTAACAGCTCAACAACTGAGTGATGGACTGCCATTCTAAAAAAAACATTGAATCAATATATGGGTGTGCATTCACCAAAAGCAAGACAAAATGAAAGACAGTCCCTGTGGATTCCCTGTCAGGTCAAGACAGAGCTAATGTGATCAATTAGAGTTGATTTTTTATGTACAATACAGAATCAGTATATTAGAATGATTTCTGATTGATCAGAAAACAGTTATTTTAATTTGTAACAATATTTCACAATAGTACTCTTTTTACTGTATTTTTGATCAAACAAATGTAGTCTTGGTGAACCTTTTTCAAAATTAATAGTGTATTGTTTAACCTTTAATTGACTGTTCAACAATAACCGGCTAGTGCATTAGTTGACCACCATAACTCAACAATTCTACAGGTTTTTTTACAGTTACAACCAAATACAAAATGTAAAATTAGAACAAATCATGAACAAATGATATATTCACACCAAGAGCGGAATTCATTTTAAACAGGGCAAAACTGTATTTAATAAAAATATGTGATGCAAAACAAAGAAGCAAAGAATACTGATGGGGCCACAAACACCAAATGTGCTATGTACAACTCTGGCAGCTCTGGAGATGTCATTAAAAGCTTACATCATATTAGTTCATGTATTTGCTAACTGAATAATAATAATAATAATAATAAATAAATAAATAAACAAAATTGGAAACACTCACCAAGGTGAACTACTGGCAATTTTATCTAAAGCTACTTGTGTGGTGACAGTACTAGCAAATGGATTGTAATTGTGTATTATCAGTGCAGGTTCAATCAAACCTTTTCCAAGTAAGAAAGAGGGTTAAGCCTTCAAACTGGCATTTTTCTTCTCACCCTGCACAAATGCTCATAAAAAATATTTTGCTTCAGTAAGTATTCTCACCTGACCTGAAATCAAGCAACAAATCAAACTCCTCAGCACATGCTGAGAATTATCTCTGAACTGTTGCAAATGTACAGACAAAAATAGCATTAAAGAGTAAGAATGGACAGAAGGGCCAGAGTCATATGTGTCCAGGTAAAGACCCAGAATAAAGCAGCACTCATGGCTCATGGACGTGTCTGAACACGACCACACCTCTCTTTAACATGTTTCACCCTCAGGACTTTGACACCTGGCAACCCTTCTGAACTGTCTTTCTTTACCTGGCCTCCCCTGAGTGTCTGTCTGTCTCACTCAGCAATACAGCCAGGCCATTTCCTCCATTTAATATTAAAGAATGACAGTATTCAAGCCAATTCTACTAAACATTAGTGGTCTGGAAGACACGTGTTTTATGATAACTGATTATGATAATGATGTATAATACATGTGCAGGTTGCATGTTTGATAAAAATTATACATTTTATTTAGATTATCAAAACTGTGGTTGTGGTTATAATTGTCACAAATGGAAAATGGACACTAAATGGATAGTTCATCCAAAAATGAAAATGATGACTGAATTTTCATTTTTGGGTGAACTAGGGCTATCTCTTTAATGAATGTGATAATATATCTGTTCACATCTTAAACAATCTAGACAATGTTAAAAAAATAAATAAACTTTCATCCTTCATTGTAAATATGTGCAGTGGTGTAAGTGTCAGTTCAGCACTAGAAGGGATCGTGAAAAAGTCTAAACAAAATAAACGCAATAAATCAAACATCACTTTACAATAAGTTTTCATTTGTTGACATAAGATAATAGCCTATTAGTTAACATGTACTAACAATAAAAATAGGCCTGTACCTATAAAGCTTTTATTAATTTTAATGAACGAATCAGGCTCATAATGTAACAAATGTATTGCTCATTTGTTAGTTATGTCAATGCATTAACTATGGGACCTTATTGCAAAGTGCTACAATCTGAAATATAAAAGAAAGCCTTCAACAGTAAATTGGTAGAATTATCAAATCTACACTTTTGACAAGTTATCAAAATCATTGATATTCTAAGGTCTCCTAAAGTCGCTCTATCACCGTCAATAAAATAGCCTATAATAGCCTAATAATAATAAATTACATTTAAAAACACAGTCTGGAACACTTACGCAGAAAACTACAGCTAAGTGTATATAATTATGGGTTCTTACCTTTGTGATGGTCATGCAGTATGAAGAGAACTGAGAATAACCCACGGCTACTAGATCCGCGTCTTTTTAAACACTCACTCGCAGAAATGTGTCAGAGAGAGAGAGAGAGAGAGAGAGAGAGAGATTGTAGGATGATGCCGCAGTGTTTGAGGTGAGCTGTGAGCATCAGTTGGCATCTGTTAGTGTTCATTATGGGACCCAAACTTGTTCTCCTAAAGGGGCGCTTGGGCGCTCAGAAAGACAAACGCACCATTGAGTTTCATTCAAATCCCACAACACTGTTCGTTTCATTCGATACATTTAAACACTACAATGTGTAATCGTTTAAATGTATTAATTCAGGGAACTGTTATCCGGGGAACAAATAGAAATATCGTAAAGCAATCTATATAAAATCATTAAATAAAAGTCTTAGTCAGTAATCACAAAACTACTATGATTGGTCCAAGCTTGTACAGCGAAGCGAAAAGTAACATACACCACGTGATACCGCGGCGTGTGTGTGTTACGTCAGCATTTGCCTGGACAGTAATTTCCCCCGATTAAGAACATTTCCGACAGACTTTAATACTCATTTAGTTTAAAGGTATGGTAAAGATTTAAAACAAACCTTACTTTTTTGTACTAATTATACCTGTCCAATTAGAAATTACTTGCACGCACTAAGACCCGCCCATTTTCATTCTGTGTATTCCGTACACCATTCGTCCCGTTTTTCGATGTCTATGGGTGTGAGGCGCTGCGGTGGAGTAAAGGGTGGGGAGATGATGAGAGATGATATAACCCATAACCTGTGTTTGAGAACACTGTCTCCTCCCCCCATCCCACAGTACAAAATCAGAGGGCCAAATATGAACACAAAACATGCAAATAAATAAATGAAGTAATGAATCAGGCACGTGCAGAGGAGGGGGCGGTGGGTGCTTGAGCACCTGCCCCTTTTCCCCTTGATGCCCAAAGTGCCCTTTTGTCAAGGCAATTTTGTTTTATTTTATTTTATTTTTTTCGCCCTTTTGTGAAGGCCTACCCAATCTAGCTATTAGTAAAATTAATTAATAATAGTTTAGCCGTAAATTAAAGTATCCACATGATGACCTTTCACCTCACGATCTCATCCTGGACGCTCCCTCACGTTCAGAAACGCCTTTAGGATGCCTTCAGTAACGTCCGCGGCTGCCGGTAAGTAAGAGTTCTCAGCGGAGCGGTGTGCTTGTAAACTTATATTATTGAATTATTATTATTTTACGAGAACGGCGTGAAGAGATCATGCACAGCTGTTGTTTATATTGCTGTGTGTAGCCTGTGGAAACAAGGTTAGCTGCAGCAATGGGCTACAATATTTTTGTTCAATGTTTTCCTAATGACAATTTTATGATTGGTTTATAAAGGCTACTACGAACACCCTTTTCCCATTTTTATCACAGAATAATTCAGGAAATATATTTTATAGTTTCTATACTAAATATGTCAATCAGTACTGCATTTTTCATGTAGTGTATTTATTTATTACCTGAAGATACAACACACATAAACCATATATTTTCGCAATCG